>JAOEJI010888469.1:0-13688 GCA_025448255.1 Umimayanthus chanpuru
TATATATATATGTATATATAAATATGTATATATATGTATATATATTTATATATATATAATATATGTATAAAAACTCAATCTGCAGATAGAACGGTTTCGTTTTTTGAAGAGTTGTCAGAGTAGCTAACAGTGGTTTGAAAACTGGAACATGTCAATTGTTAACTTCTGAAATTTATATATATTAACTGAAATTTTCAGAAATTACACTGAACACCTGCAATCAGGTAAAACTGAAAAATAAATTGAATTAACAAACAATCGTGTTGTTTTAAAAAATAATCGTGAATCATGCAGAAATCTATTAGCTTCTTTCAATTACAAGGAAAAATTCAAAATACCTGGAAAGTCTGCCAATTCCATCCAGATTCTGTTTAAAAGTACACGTTTATCATCCACTCGTAAATACCATGTCGTAATCTATTCGCTCTTAAATAAATTTATCTGGAGAGCCATGTAAGCTAGTTATAGTTCAGTTGCTCTGAGAACGTCATTTAGGAATTCCCCAAAGAAAGACTAAGTTTTAGCTAGAATTGGAAAAATGCGTTTGAAAGCCACAATTGTTTTATGTTTCAGTTTTTGTGACTAAACAGAAATAAAGTAAATATTTATCATTATTCTTTGCAAACCATGATAGTCTTGCCCACTAATCAAAGCTTGTCTTCCAAGTATTGCGTAGTATGTTTCCAATTATTTATTGTTTGTACCAGATGTGTTAATTTGTTTGGTGCTGACATTTTGGTATGTTATATTATGTTATGTTATGTTATGCCGATTATGTTATGTTATGTTGTATTGTGTTATGTTGTGTTGTGCTGAGTGGTCTTGCTTTCTGTTGTTTTGTTTTAAGTTGTGTTGTGTTCAGTCGTGTTGTATTATATTATATTGTATGGACAGTAATTGTTTTGTATCATGATATATATAGAGGATATTACACGGTTTCCAAAAGATACGGATTTTATCTTCGAGTGGCAAAAATATCTCACGAGTTGAGCGTAGTTCTTTTTATTATATGGGCGCCGAACAAGCTTCTATGATTTTTTTAAAATTTCGGAAAATCTTCGGAAATCTTTGGAAGTGTTCGGAAATCTTCGGAAATTTTCAGAAAACTTCGGAAACGGTTCAAAAGAAATTTTCAGATGTTTTTATGATTTTTTTGAAATTTTCGGAAAATCTTCGGAAATCTTCGGAAGTGTTCGGAAATCTTCAGAAATTTCCGGAAAACTTCGAAAACGGTTCAAAAGTAGTTTTCAGATGTTTTTATGATTTTTAAAATTTTCGGAAATCTTCGGAAATCTTCGGAGATTTTCGGAAAACTTCGGAAACAGTTCAAAAGCAATTTTCAGATGTTTTTATGATTTTTTAAAATTTTCGGAAAATCTTCGGAAGTGTTCGGAAATCTTCGGCGATATTTTCACTAGTGAAGATATAAAAAATATCCTACGCGGGACCCGGATGTACTGTCATATGGATTCTATGAGTGGTTTATTTTCCAGTAAAACAGTGTTGCCCATATAATAATAAATTAAATTAAATTATATTATATTAAATCATATTTTCTGGAATGCGTGTGCGTGTGTGCTTGTCTGGGGAAAGGAAAGGGAATGGGGAGGGAAAGATATAAGCCATTTTAACGACAACAGAATTATTGCAAAAGCACAGATATATTGAGAAAATCTTCGAGTATTTCTTGTTTTCTTCATTCACAGTAAACAAAAACCAATTGAAAAACGCAGCATTAACATGTAATAGGACTATATGTTCTATACGTTTAACTATTTACAGCTATTCTAAAAAATTTTTCGTGTGGTAGTAAAAAATACAGACCCCACGGAGTTAAGGATTATCATAAACAAAGACAATGTGGAGTAGAATTAAAGTTTACTTAATGCAAGCAAAATTAATTTAATGCTGAAAGTCGCATTCAAGTACATAGTACACAAGACAGTATCCAAATCAACCAGTAGTGGGGATGGGGATAGTTCCGCGCAAAAAAGGTTAGTACAATCGGAAAAGAAAAGTTAAGCTTTTAGTATTAATTTTCATGGTAAATCTTCATCCTTCCAACCTTAGGTGCTCCAAAGACAGCACGTTGAAAATACATCCGTCGCCATCTGGAACAGAACGATTTAGCTTCAGAGCGTTTCAGTTCGTGAAGTCACCGGACAAGCCCTTCATATATGTCCACTGTAAAGTTCTGGTTTGCAACGCGTCCGACTACGAATCACGTTGTGCCACAGGGTGTAGTCCCGCAACCATCCTACAGAGACTGAGGCGAGAAGTAAGCGCGGGTGTCGGTTATTCTCTCGATGAGGGTCCGATACGAATTATCAACTCTAAAAGAAAGCCGCCTAACGCGGATCAATTTGTCAAAGGTAAGGAATCTAGGAAGTTATCCAACATTTTACTATTAGCACCACCCTATAGTTAGCTTGAAAGAAAACCTGATGACCTACCATATAATGTCACATTGTCTGAAGTCCCTAGAACCCAGATACGGTAAAAACACGCAATAACAATTCGATTAAGAACACCCAGGTCGAAATTTGGTCAACAAAATACCACAAACATAAGAAACAATGAAAAAATGTTCTTTTATAAAAAAAAAATGGGTGCCAGTTAGTTTAAAAAGGCCTACTGTGGTAGATCAAAACATATGTGCTGGACTATTGCACGCACAGAATTTCAAAACAGGGAATTTGGCAATTATTTTTTAGAATAATCCTTTATATTGTTTAAAGCACCAAAACTGCTACCCCTCCTCCAATGTAATACTATTTTTGCCTAGTTTATTCAGTTACGGCTAGTACCATCCATTCATGTAACAAGACATTGTGGTTGCACATTGATTTCGCCTTTTAGTAATTTATGCAGTATATAGTTACCAGAAACAGTTTTAAGAACACCTTACGGATATCTTCAGGCTGATTTTGAAGAAAGTTCCCGATGTATAAGAACAAAATCAGCCTGAACCGGAAATCCGTAAACTGTATCCGTTAACTAGGTATCCGTAACTACAAATACCCAAGTGGGAGGGAAAGCGAAGCGCTAAATTGCAGAACATGTAATATATCGCAAAAAACAGATCGCAGTTAGGAGAGTGTGTTCTCCATTGTTGGAGCCGACAAGAAAAGGAAGTAGAGAATTCTTTGATTTTGATTCTGTTATCAATTTCTGTTATCCGTGGAAATTAACTGCCAACAAGTTTCAGTTCATTGTTTTACTATGATAAGTTGACTCGATGATTATCTCTTGACAGAGGAAGCTGCTTCAGGTGTTACTGGTAGTATCGTTCTGATCGTCATGGCAACCGTCTGCATTCTACTGATATGTGGTGTCATTTACACGAGACAATTACTGAATCGTGCGAGGAGGGAACGGAGAGAAAGATCGCAAGTTCAGGCGCAACTATGAAGCAAGAGTTCGCCTTAGCAAAAAGCTGTGCCGGTTGGGATGCGCGAACAATGCAGAAACCTGCAGACCACGAAAGAGTGTTGTGCAACTGGGCTTGTCCAGTGCTTCTTCCTTCACGCACACGAGAAACAATTTTATTTATGTGTGACTTTCAGTGTTTGGCATTTCTCGGACTGAAAGATACTTAATTCGCTTTCCATTTGTCCGGTCTGTTCGACCAGTCAGTTATTATGTGGAACGCACCAGGCCATAATGGTCCTGCTTACGGATCAGAACTGCTCAGTTCTACAGCTCCGGTCGGCCAAAGTGCAAACATTTGGAGAGTTATGGCGGGAAAAATGTAAGCGCGCGCCTTGGGCCTTTCCATTTAACCTAGCCAAAACCAGTTCTTTTCGGCCGACCCTTTCTAAATTTCCGACCAGTTCTTCCTACATCTGATATAGAGAGTACCCCCACCCGGCACAAAGACTCCGTTCAGAACTTTGTTTTCCCTTAGTCTTAAGAACATCCGCAGTGGCAACTAGTTTTAGTTTAATCTCTGTTTGTAACATAACAACAGTTTCCTTGGTTGAAAGTTAACCAAACAGTTAAATCTGAGTCGAACAAATACCAGTTTTACGTGATTTTGAATAGAAAACTTATAGACTTGAACAACTTGATATGGTCCATAGTTTGTTTTTGTCGAACTAAAGAATGAAAATTGCATGCGAGCTCTTTCCATTTTGCTAGTTTATTAATAATATTTGTAAATTTCAATGTGCTTTAATGTTTTTTAAAACAAAGAATTATTCTTGATGTATGAAATTGACAAAGATCACGATGATAGTAACAAGGGAGGAGAATGCTGTTGATAGACCATTTTTTGCCCGATTTATGCAATTATTTTTGTTAAACTGTCTTTGAAAGTGAAAGAGTAACGCACTAATGAAATAAATTGCGATCAACGTTAAAGTTGAACTGTTTAGCTGTTCGTTTTGTATCCATTTTACATTAAGGACTCTGGTTTTGTCTGAACACAAATCCAGAAAAACAGATAGTACTTAATCCGGCAAAGGGTTACTCCTTTCTGAATATATTCCCAATAACTTGATACGACGTACTAACAAAACACGTACTTAGTTAGTTAGTCAGTTAGTTAGTTAGTTAGTTAGTTAGTTATATACTTACTTACTCACTCACCTACTTACTCACTTACTTACTTCAGTTACCTACTTACTTCACTCGCTTGCTTACCAAGACCGCGGAGAGATAAGAATTCTTTGAAAATTAGTGAGGTACTAAAACAATATCCCCCTCCCAAAAAAATGAAATAAAATAAAAATGAATTTGAGTCACTAGTCCACCCTCTCCTACCCGGCCACTCTCAAAGCAGATGCTTTACAGGTCGGTGTGCAAGATCTTTTGTAGGAAGGTGCGAATGAGTGCCGAAGGTGCGAGCACCTTTGGAGGATGGGGGAAGGGGTCTGGATATGGCTTTATGGGAGAGCTATTCCTGCATTTTAGAGGTGGCTGGATAAAAATTCAGTCTAAAATTGACGCAAAAGTGCTTTAAAAGTTTTTTTTTAATCGAAAAACCTGGGACTTCATTTCAAGACAATACTGTATAACGTAACTGCAACATGATATATATTTCTATTGCATGATTTGAACGTGTACGGGCCGGTTATTAAAATAAATACTAAACCATAACTCAGGTTTATGTTTTGTTCAAAGGTCAATAGACAGACCCAGACTAAAATTTAGAACTAGTTTTAAAAATCAGGCCCTATAGCGTTTTACAAAAACAGTAAAAAACAAAAATACTCTAGTTGCTGGCAGTCCCGAGTTTTAGGCTGCTTCTTTTTCTACAATCCGCTTCTGAAAGAAGGGTTGGGAATAATTTACCAACTTATTTGGATTTGCAGCTATTTTAAAAAACGATGACATCTGCAACTGGATATTACCACGCACGAAAGGGATTATCGGAGCCCTGTCAGTTTTCCTACTACTTAATTACGTGCTTCCTTCCTCCCTTCCTTCCTTCACCTTCCTTCCATCCATCCATCCATCCATCCATAAATCCATCCATCCATCCTTCCTTCATTCATTCACCTTCCTTCATTCACCTTCCTTCCTTCCTTCCTCCCTCCCTCCATCCCTTCCTTCCTTCCTTCACCTTCCTTCCTTCCTCCCTCTCTCCCTCTCTCCCTTCCTTCTTTCCTTCCTTCCTTTAACTTTAACTTTAATCTTTATTAAGTTTCAAACAGCAAAGCTAATCCTGAAACTGTTCAGATGTTGGCGTAATTAGCGGTTCGTGTTGGGGGAGGAAACCGGAGTACCCGGAGGAACCCCTCGACGTCGGAGAGGGACTTCTAGGGCCGGGAGTCGAACCCGGGTTGCATTGGTGAGAGGCGAGTGTTCTTCCTTCCTTCCTTCCTTCCTTCACCTTCCTTCCTTCTTTCACCTTCCTTCCTTCCTTCACCTTCCTTCCTTCCTTCCTCCTTCCCTCCATCTATCCCTTCCTTCCTTCCTTCCTTCACTTTCCTTCCTTCCTTCACCTTCCTTCCTTCCTTCCTTCCTTCCTTCCTCCTTCCCTCCAACCCTTCCTACCTTCTTTCCTTCACCTTCCTTCCTTCCTTCCTTCACCTTCCTTCCCTCCCTTCTTCCTTCCTTCCTCCCTTCCTTCCTTCCTTTCTTCCTTCCATCCTCCCTTCTTTCCTTCCTTCCTTCCTTCCTTCACTTTCCTTCCTTCCTTCCTTCCTTCCTTCACTTTCCTTCCTTCCTTCCTTCCTTCCTTCCTTCCTTCCTTCCTTCACTTTCCTTCCTTCATCTTCCTTCCTTCACCTTCCTTCCTTCCTTCCTCCTTTCCTCCATCTCTTCCTTCCTTCCTTCCTTCATCTTCCTTCCTCCTCCTTCCTTCCTTCACCTTCCTTCCCTCCTTCCTTTCTTCCTTCCTCCCTCCTTTCCTTCCTTTCTCCCTTCCATCCTACCTTCTTCCCTTCTTTCCTTCCTTCCTTCTCCTTCCTTCCTTCACCTTCCTTCCTTCCTTCCTTCCTTCCTTCCTCCTTCCTTCCATCCCTTCCTTCCTTCTTTCCTTCACCTTCGTTCGTTCGTTCGTTCGTTCCTTCCTTCCTTCACCTTCCTTCCCTCCTTCCTTCCTTCCTTCCTTCCTTCCTTCCTTCCTTCTTCCCTTCCTCCCTTCCTTCCGTCCTTCCTTCCTTCACCTTCCTTCTTTCCTTCCTCCCTTCCTCCATCCCTTCCTTCACCTTCCTTCCTTCCTTCCTTCCTCCCTCCCTTCCTTCCTTTCTTCCTTCCTTCCTTCCTTCCTTCCTTCCTTCCTTGTTTCCTTCCTTCCTTCCTTTCTTACTTAATGACTTACTTTCTTACTTACTTACATATTTACTTAAGGTTACTGTTCAGTTTAAAACCGAAGGAAATGGCCAAAATGAGATTGTTAGCAATATGGATAGATTAGAGATAAAGCTTTAAATCAGCGAAAAAAATATTGTGATATCTTATATGCAGAACGAGATTTTGAAACAGAAAAATTCCACCGGAAGTGGGTTTGAGGGGATGCCAAAACTTTTAAAGGCTTTTTTTATGTCAAAACTATGAGAGACTCGAGGGTCTAACTCGGGCGGTTTTTCGTCCACTGGTTTGAAATTCGGCTGTTTTATAGCTAAATAACTGAAGTTCAAAACCGTGTCAGCGTTTTTTGAAATTTTAAAAAGTTTTCAAGTTACCACGATAAAACTCCGCCGCTTTCGATTACGAAAGTGATATTTCGGGGTTTTGGCTATAAAATAGAAACAAAAGCTGCCTTTCAAAAAACGCTGACACGGTTTTGGACTGCAAATAGCGTCAAATATGAAAATGTAATAATTGGTGCCATCAAACGCAACACATCCGACTTGGAACTCCGGAAAGGGAAAACAAAGGTCGGAAAACAAGGCGTTCGTTCTCTTTATTTATTCGAAATTACCAAATAAAAATTAAACAGCGATCTAGAGAATTTAATAAGCTTTTCAGTGATTTATAGGTTTATATTGCTACGACACAAAATAACAGATATGCTCCATTAATCGAAAACACCGCTCAAACCCTAAAAGCCTCGAGGGGGGTCACAATGAACCCTTCTCGATGTTTTTGGCTTTAAATTTTTGCTGCTACTCTGATTGTCAAAACTTTTGACACAACTGTTCTTTGTTCGTTAACACATCTTTTGACCTAATTAGATGACGTCACAGTTGATGACGTTATCATAATAAGTCACGCAATTTGTGTGTTGACTGCGAAATAAAAAACTGACTAAATACTGACAACTTCACAATGGATTCTACTTATTTTGTAGATTTTAATCGCTAAATGATGTTTTCTCATCATTTGATGTACTACAATTCAAATTTGATTAAAATCTGAAAATTTAAAAATCCAAAATGGCGGCTGCTTGTGACGTCGTTTATGCAACTATGGTTTCCATGGAAACCAATTAGACAGCACCTGGTTTTACTTAATTGAAAGAACAAATAAAGCTTATTATATCTACCAAATATAATGCCAATCGGATGAATTTTGTCGAAAGTAGACGGGGAGAGGTCCGATTGACCCCCCTCAAGTGTTCGTGTAGCTTCTTTTTCTTCGAGGCTTTTAGTGTTAGTTCTAATTACTTGCTTGCTTACTTGTTTACTAACTTAGTTATTTAGTATACTTACTTACTCACTTACTTTTTTTAAAAATTTTTGAACTTTTAAGGCGGGCGCTTATTCAAGGCTGGACGATTATTAAATTTTCACCCAAATACTATATATCTGCGAGGCAACCCGGGTAGAAATGTATGTTTGAAAGCTGTCGTCTACAGTACGTGTCGGACATACAGCGAGGGTTCTTTTCAAACGCCTCCTGAACCACGTAACCAAGAACACAGTTTTCAGTTTAAACAACCGCTTGTATTAGCAAATCGACGGCTGTGGGCAATCCACTCTCTCCAGTGCTGGCTAATATCTTCATGGTTAAACTGGAAAACGACATTGTCAGACCCTATAACCCACAATAATATGTCTGATACGTAGACGACTGCTTTGCCAAAAGAACCAAAATGAGCCAGATGAACTCCTTGGAAAGATAAGCAGCTACCATTGAAATATTATATTCACAGTGGAAGAGAAACCTGACAACTTTTTAGACACCGCCTTCGACTACAGTGTCGAGTTTAACTGCAGAGTGCACCAGAAACCGGGAGAACTGCCGACGCATTGGAAATCCCAAGTGCCAACAGGGTGGAAACGAAGCCTTAACCTGGGTAACTTGCATAGAGCCAAACGATTTTCGTTAAATTTTGATCAAGAAGTCAGAACCATTTAAAAAAGAAATACAGAGATACCGGTTACCCCACATGTTTTGTCTCCAGCACTATCAAAAGCTTCATACATAAACAGAACGAGGCCAATAAGAAACTAATCCCCGACTTTCTTTTCGATGAGAGGAAAAAGATAACCATCCAGCCACCGCTCTGTGAGCGAAATGATAAACTTAGCAAGAAATTCATCGCCAAACTGAACCTATTTACAGACAACAAGTACTCTGTCCACATCTTGTGGCAAACTCGGAAAATTAAAAGCATATTCAAACTCAAGGACATAAACCAGCACCCATCCCATGTCATGTGCGAAGGCAATTGTTCCTGCGGAGAATCGTACATAGGAGAAACCATGCGCAACGTGAAAATTAGAACTGTAGAGCATAATGACCCCAAACACTATTCAGAGCCTGCTCGCCACCTTAAACAAAACAAATCACACAAATTCAGTTGGGAAGTAATTTACCCAGCACGAAGGCTTTTCAAACGCAAAATCCTCGAAGGGCTTTTCATACAACAAAAACATCCATCGCACAAACAAATCAATTATTACATTGCAAAGTTATTCCCAGAGTGAATAACTCAAGCTACAATTTTAATACGCTTCACTTGAACTGCGTTCAAATCCCTGATGATGACTTTTTAGTCGAAAACGTTTGGATTTTAACTTCTTAATAATTTATCAAACTTTTAGCCTTTTACTCATATTTTGATTATATATGCATATTGAATGTATTCTTTGGGTTTTACAACAAGAACTCGCTCTAACGGACATTCTGCACAAGTTCTAACTGCTAACATTTTGCCGAGAACCTATTTCATAAGAACGACGTTTTTATCTCCAAACACAGGGAGCCATTTTAGATATCTTGTATTTCTCGTGTCTCCCGAAATAACAATATTTTTCTTTAGTTGATTAATTTTCACTAAATTGGTGGTACATGTAATCGAGTCGGGTTGGTGCTTAATAGAAGGTAAAAGGAAGAAAAGTTGAGTTAAAGAAGAGGGACACAAATAAATAGTAAACAACAAATACTATTGATAGAACTGTAAAAACTGGAAGGTAGTTTGTCAACTACAGGTGGAGGTGTTTATTTTATAGGCGTGTTTAAGTCGTCAACATAAGTATCCTCATTTTTAACAATCTTAATAAGCAGTTTATGTTCTCAGTCTACCTCGATCATTACACAAGGCTTCAACAAAGAAAATTGAGTAAACGAGTTTATGAACAATTTATCGAAAAAATTAAATGTTTTGGTCAAGGTTTTGTTTGCAAAGTTTTCACGTTTCCTTAACCCTCTCTCTCAGGAGGGGGTTGCAACAACCCTTCCCCCTTTTGGATTTTCCCTCATGCCGTGTTTGCTTTTTTGCTAGGATTGCCATTCGGTCAATTTACCTACCCCTTGTCCAGATACCCATGTATCTATGACAAAAAATCAACAAATTTTGCCGTGGAAAAAATTGGGTGGGGGGCGGTTGCAACAACCCCTCCCCCCCCCCCGTCCTGAGAGCCGGGAGGGGTTGCAACAAAAATAAATAATTTTTCCTAAATTTAATTTTCTTATTTTTTCCTTTTGTCACAACAATGACTATGTTTCTAAAATACTTGAGACATAAAGTAGGTTTGGACAGGTGCTTTACCTTTAACCCTTGAACGTCCAAGGGAAGGGGGGGGGGGTCAAATGGACCCCCCATAGGTTTTTCGGACCTAAAATTTGAAGCTTTCAAGCAATCAAAATGAAACTTTCAGCACCTGTAGTCTGATAATGAGCGCATCTTTTAACATTAATTGGATGACGTCATCACTTATAATTTAAGCGTAATTAATTATGCAAATTAAAGTTCGTAATAGAAAACTGTACATTTTTGAGAAAATTTATTTTAACTTATTTTTTGGACTCTATTCTTAATTATATTCCTATTTGAGGCTGCAAACACATGTTTTCTACTAATTCCAGTAAAAAGCGTGGTCGTCCGAGGGTGAATCTTCACGTCGACCAAATTATAGGTTAAATCAAGACTTTCCATACAAATCCTCTATAAATACGTTGTAGCCTTTAAAAAATCGATATTAATTGCATTCTCAAATTAAAAGCCTGATACAAATACTTTGGTATAATACCTAAATATTAGTAATTGTTTGGTGTAGTTTAGATTTATAACGTCTTCATGAGAGCTGTTTGGTTTTTCTTTCTTTTGTACCTGAAGAGACTCAAGGTCAATGCATAAATTATTTAATTATGCAAATTTATGAATAAATAGAGTTGAACAAATTATCGATTAATAATTATGATCAAGTTAGCTGTGTCTATACACCGAAATCATAAAACCTGGAGCAAGCATGGAGTCGAGGCATTTTAGGACAGGACAAAAGAATATTTCAAATGTTTCTTTTGTCCTGTCCTGAAATGCCTCGACTCCATGCTCGCTCCAGGCTTTATGAATTCGGTGTATGCAAGTTTCAAGTCAATCGATAATTATGGAGAGGGTTGATACAACCCCCCACCCCTCCTGAGAGGGAAGGGGTGGAAAAACACCACCTGCGAGAGAGGGTTAATGTTAGAATCATCAATCGCTGTGAGCTTTAGGCCTAGCACACACTGACCCAAACATTGATGTCCGAAGCAGCAATCGCTGTAAGCTTTAGGCATAGCACACACTGACACAAACATTATTGTTAGAAGCAGCAATCACTACGGCACGAACTGACCCAAACACGTGAAAACGTACGGTTTAAACTTGTAAATACACTATTTTGCTATTTATAGCATGTACATGGCTCTCTGAACGAACACTGTTTTTTATGAAGAGATTTCCTTGCTGAAATGCAATGATGGAAAAATTAATGATGATGGTCTTTTCCAACAGTTAACCGGAGGTTTTAATGAAGAAGGAATGAAGTGTAGTCTTACACAAACAAATTAAAACGTGATCAGTTCATTCGTGGTTATCACTTTTTATGAAATGTCAAAGAACCGAAATTGTTCGATTTTTTAATTAATTTTCCAGTTGTCAAAGCCTTGCGAAATCCAAATAGAGTGGTGACTATTTACCATTTAAAAACCTTGAATAGTGTGTTCAGTTTGCAGTTGTCGTTTTATCTTTTTTCATTATCATAAAAGTGACGTTTGAAGGAATAAGTTATATTCACATCGATAAAGTCCGCTCACTGAGCCGGATTAATAAAATGGTCCAGTCGATTGTCATATTAAAAAAGCAGCACTTCGCGGCATTGATAACTGCAGTATAGAAAACAATGGCGTTTCTTACCATATACAATACACTTATCGATTTTAAAATTTATTTTGAAGATGATGAGAATATAATATATACATTCATAAAATACGGCACTGAATTAAAAAAAAATGAGAATCATAGCAACGACTTTGACGGAGAGGCAAAGAAATAGGATCAGAACAAGAAAAGGAATATTATGGTCATACCAAAGACCCGTGTAGTGCATTTATCCCTCACTTGAAGATTAAAACATTGATGAAGCCGCTTTACCATACATATTGTATTAATCATATCTTGAATATTTAATCTAAAGTAAATTAAAGTCAAAGGCGCCACTGTTCAAACGTCCATAATACTGTCTGTTTTTGTTAATTGTTATTCTCCTGTTTTAGAATACAGAGACCATGGAGACTCGAGGTAATATGACACCAGTCCTGTACATAATTGTCAACCTGACTCTATGGCCAATAAATAGTCGTTTGTTGTTGACAATTTAACAAAAGAAGAGAAAATGTAAGAAATTTATTACTGGCTGTCTGGCTTTGGTTTCATGCAAAACATATGGTCTTCATTTGCTGAATATATACGATCGCCTAGAAATCTGAGTAGTTTTACCACTCTCGAAAATACATTTATACTATAGTTTAGCGAGTTTACCAAAGTAAATGTTGTCAGCGTGGCGTCAAACATTGCCATTAAAAAGTGTTTAGTTAAAATGAAAAGGACATTTCAACTGTCCTTTCTGTATTTCAAGGTGTCCATTGACCGTCTTAGAGGGGTGTCCGTCTTATAGAGATTTAAAATACAGTAAATGACTGAAAAAATGGCAGGGACCAAAAATTTGGTCTGGATGTCCGTCTTCAGGGGTTTGACTGTATCCTCAATCTCAGATAGGGGTATGTAACAAGTGCTACGACCTTGTAGGGGACCTTGCTTTCTGCACCTTGTGCTTTGCGCTGAATACAAAAGGTAATCAATACGAAATATGTTATATTTCATTTCTATTTTTGAAAAAGCCAGGAAACGATTACTCAAACGGCTTCATTTCAAAAAAATTGTTTTAATCAATCAATAGGACTTCTTAACTTTCTCTCAGTTGTTTTTTTTTCACCCCTACCCTCTCAGGAGGGGGGAAGGGGGCGGGGGTTTAACTTAGCTAATTCATTTTAGATTGACTTGAAACTTTGCATGGACATAGATAATTTGGTTATAATTAATAATCGATTATTTGTTCAACTCAATTTACTAATAAATTAGCATAATTAATTAATCTATGCCATGACCTTGGATCTCTTTTGGTACAAAAGTAATAAAAACTAAACCGCTCTTATGAAGACGTAATAAATCTAAATTACACAAAAAATACTAATATTTAGATATTATACCAAAGTAATTGTATCAGGCTTTTAATTTGAGAATGCACTTAATATACCCTGCGAGCAGAGATCTCTCATATCGATTTTTCAAAGGTTATCGCGGATTTATAGAGGATTTGTATGGAAAGCCATGATTTGACCTATAAATTGGTCGACCTAAGGATTGAAAGTAAAGCACCTGACCCAATCTACTTTACGTCTTGAGTATTTCAAAAACATAGTCATTGTTATGACAAAAGGATAAAATAAGAAAATCAAAATGAGGAAAATTTATTTATTTTTGCTGCCACCTCTTCTCGGCCTCTCAGGACGGCGGGTTGTCGCAACCC
>JAOEJI010889580.1:0-13686 GCA_025448255.1 Umimayanthus chanpuru
GATTTTGACTGAGAATCCCGAATCCCGACTCGACCTCAGTCGGGACGCAAAATGTCCCGATTTTGAAAAGCGACGGAGCTGCAGAGAAGTCATTGACCAAAAAAATAGCTTGAATGGGATATTTGGAGTTATTTTGTGATAAAACGTCACCAATTTTCAGTTCCATTTTGCCACATATTTTGGCCTGAGAATGCTGAAAATGGTGTTTCAAATCTTGCAATTTTCAAAATTTTCTGGGGGAGCATGCCCCCAGACCCCACTAGAAACTCGTGCCTTCGGCGCTCGTTTTCCCGATTTATGTGGGTCCATAGGTTGGACACTCTGTTATTAGCTCTGTTATACAACCAGCGTCTGCAGTTCGGTCGATTCGCACTCCTTCATACAAGAAACAATAAGGAGGAATGGGTGGCAAACGAAAGAAAATAGAAAAACAGAAAGTTGGTTTTCAGTAGACGTTGTCTGAACTGTAGCCGACAAACCAGCTGCTTCAACTCCCTATTCAACAATCTACCTACCAAACTGAGAGACTGTACAAATTATGCGTACTTTTCTAGTAAAGTCAAACGTTTTCTAGCATATAATAATCTTAATGAAGTATCATCCCAGTATTCAGTGAATGTGTCGCTTTTTGAGTATAAAGTTATATACCTACAGTCGAATCCCGATAACTCGAACCTTCAGCGGAAATAGAAAAAGGTTCGAGTTAGCGGAAGGTTCGAGTTAGCGAGGGTTCGAGTTACCGGAAGTCAACTAAGAACATTTCCCATATATTTCACTTTATGGTATCCATAGTTTTATATTATTGCATTTTAGCTCTATTTGACTGTAGTTAGTAGGCGTTCTACTCTAGTAAACTTCTCCCTTTCCAATTCAGTTATCCTTTCCAATCCATCTATTTACTGACACAGTTAGAGCGGTTTTCATTTGACTTGAAACAAAAAACAGGCGAACTGAACGCGAACAGAGTTTCTGGAGTCTTGATTTGTTCTGTGAACACTCAGCGAACGCGAACCGAGTTTCTGGAGTTTTGATTGGTTCTGTGAACACTCGGTGAACGCCAACCGAGTTTCTGGAGTTTTGATTGGTTCTGTGACGAACGCGAACTGAGTTTCTGGAGTTTTGATTGGTTCTGTGAACACTCAGTGAACGCGAACCGAGTTTCCGGAGTTTTGATTGGTTCTGTGAACACTCGGTGAACGCCAACCGAGTTTCTGGAGTTTTGATTGGTTCTGTGAACACTCGGTGAACGCCAACCGAGTTTCTGGAGTTTTGATTGGTTCTGTGAACACTCAGCGAACGCGCGTGCTATCTTATTGGAATATGTTCATTCGACGTTGTGTTTTGATGGCGAACAAGATTCTGTACACAACTAACAAAGTCGCGTTTCAACAGAATGTAAACGAACAGCTACAGTTTGTACGTCTTTTGTAACTGGACAAACCAACCGTTTGACTAAAGACCAAAGAGTGTTGCTGTTTCTATCTTTCCTGGAATTCAGGGGCAGGTGAAACAAAAAGTAAACATGTAATGAATGAGTTTTTAAAGGTCAAACGAGAATCGTTCTAATTAAGGGAGAAGTCTCCTGTTTTATGTTTAAAAGCTTTTAAAACAAAAGCAGAGTTAAAATCTGAATTTAAAAAATGTCTGCAACTCAAACAGGTAGATCAAGCTTACTTCGATCAAGACTGATGATGGTCCCTGAAAGACCAGTTGTAAGATCTTCTTGGGAGTTCCCTCGATCAACACGACCCAAAGGTTTGTTTTCAGGTTACTTACAGTTAACCAGGCAATAAGACAGTTGTCACGTGCTTTGAGCTAGCCAATCAGCGCACACTGTTTTATTGTTCAAATGTGCTATCCCAGAAGGCGCAGCAAAACTAGTTTATTTGTTTTTCTATTTAGGAATTTGCCAGCGGCAGGTAAACAGACAATAGAACAAGCTGTCCTTTCTAGGCCTATCTAACCATACCCAACCCCAATAAAAACAATACAATAAATCCTGACCCATCTCCCAGTACAATATGAGGTTTAAGAATCACACACAGAAGAAAAACAAACATAAACCAGAATGCAGATAAACAAATGTTAATAGCAGAAAAGCAGTATCGAAATTACAGTGTTAGCATGAGCACGCCTTAAAGGGGTTAATTTGGCGGCATTTCGGTCAAACAGTTTTGTGAGATTCTATGTTATCCGCATCGAACATTTGTACAAACACTGGTAACAAGCTTTCAGCGGGGCGTTGTTTAATCATTTTTTTTTGGGAAAATAAATTGCGTAAAATGTGACATAAAACTGAGCAGTTGGATAACTATATTCATCAATGGAGATTCTTGTTAGCCTGTTTACCGTCCTAGCTAATGCATGTATTCAATGATAACGAGTATTCAGTGTACTTAGATCAGTTTCAAAAAACGAGTGAAATTTAAAAAATGGCTAACAAATTGTGCGCGTGAGGTTTTCTAAAATGGAGCCAGATATGATCAACTCAGTCATGTGTCAGCAATACTGATAGTACTGCCAAATATGGAGATTCTAAACTAGGACTACATCAAACTCGTCATCAGAGACGTTCACTGACCTCTAGAACATTGGTTGTTCCAATTTTGTTAATCGTTACATGCCGGACTTACTTCCTTTGAAAATTTAGGCGGCAGGTTTGGGTTGACATTTCGGGCTTCAGTATAAAGTTGGTTTCCTAGTAGTGTCTCAACAATGCTTTATGAGAACAAAGTTTAAACTTATTCCTAAATGAAAAAAAAATCAAAGCTTGGCCTAACCCTGGACTAAATCAGTGTACCCACATTCGAACTATTAAATTAATTTGAGTCCAGCACACACACATTCTAGATTGTATAGGAGACTCAAATGGTCAAGACGGCGATACTCACTATAGAGGCTGTTTGTTCACTTCCTCCAGATCCCAGCCGTACCATAGTAAGGTTAAGAAGATCACATGATAGTAACACACAACACAAGAATGAACACGTGACCAATAAGAAAGGTAAATACTATCTCGACTCTCACCTTTCCTTTGTCGTACCATGTCCAGAACTTAACACTGCTACCACTTGCTGCCACACCGTAAAAATCCTCTTGCAAGACCCGGGTTGGCTTTTTTGTATTTGTAGCAAGTTTTGTTCTTCATTCTTGTTGTCCCGGGTGGGCGATAAACAGCAATGTCCTGCTACCAAGGCTTGTCTAGAAAAACATATAGTATCGTTACGACGATCGATCTCTAAGGTCGCTTTCTTTTTCAGTGTCCGTTCAGGCTGGCCATAAAGAACTGGTTCTGACCAGTTTAACTGGAATAGTTTAAGGCGCGCGCGCACAAATTCCCGCGCTTTGGCTGACCGGAGCGGCCATTCTGGCCAGAACCTGAGTTCTGAGAACTCGTGCATTCCAATTAAGAACTGACGGGTCGAAGCGGCCAGACCGGATAAATGGAAAACAGCTTTAAACTAGGGGTCGAAAAAGTTTATTACGCTTTTACGCCGATTAGAGTAACAACAGTTACATTGGAGTAAACTGAACTATATGATTTATGTTACTATTCGCTCTCACCTACGTGAATACTATAGGCGGTGTGTGAGTGAGTCCCTTTTTCCATTTCAAATAGCACTGTTGACCAATGGTCACTGTTAGTACTAGCTTTTGTGTTGTATTATTGAACGTTACAGTCTACATTAAGAACACTATATATATTATGTTATAATTTAGTGCTTTGGAAATGTTATGTAAAGAGGCACGCCAATAAACCTATCACTTACTTTTGCCGTTGAAGATGTGAGGTTTTGAAAATATTGCAAAACTAACGAGAGTTTTATCTTTGCTCAACAGAAAAATCTAACGTTAAAAAGGCCGTTGTCTTCAAGGGTAATTTTCCACTTATCGTACAAATAGAAAAAACAGATGGATAGAACCATATATCAGAGAACCGCTGCAGCCATACCTATCAACGAGCAACTTGCGCTCATCTTCAAGAAGAATTCCTAGAATACCTTCAGTTAAATTAGTTAATTATGACCAGCGGTCGTTTTCATCTGGCGCGCCCAAAATAATGCAACTCACTACCAGACTCAATATGTCACAGCGAGTCTTGTTAACTTTTAAGACAAGTTTAAAGACGCACTTGTTCAAGCAATGTTACCATTAGGAGCGTTATGTCTTACTTATTTTATCTACATAACTAAAGTTAAGCAAATAGTATTGTATAAATGGAAAAAGTGTAAATATGCAAAGCTAAGTAATGTTATTTCTTTTGCCTGGTTTACTAAGTAGCTATTTTATCACCTGATGTAATTTATCTGTCCAAGCCTAAGGTTCTTCTTTTAAATTGATTTAAGTTGTTTCTAATGTATTGTAAAGAGCCACTGAGTCTACGTAAAGGGCGCTTTATAAATAAAGCCTATTATTTTTATTTTTAGTAAAACATGAATGTACAGGTTTCTCTGATTGATTTGATTCACATAGCAAACAAACTATAAGAGCCACTTTGGAGAAGAAATGAGAGACACCTTTGGGTTGTTTAGCTAAATTCAACTAATGGCTCATTTGTGTTTCCTTTTCTTATTGTGCAGCCGCTGATGACGCGATCTCCGGACTCACAAAAGGTAATGATAGCAAATGCCGGTAATCTGATCGATCTGAAAGAATTAAATGCTAATCTAAAACTCGATAGCCACTGAATACAGACTTCTTGTGGAACAGTATTCAGTTTTAAGGCTAAATTGGCAATAGGTCACAGAATACTATTCCAGTCGTACTCGCATAAGATGTCGTCATTCTTAAACAATAATTGAGTGGAATTCCTGGCAAGACGGCACGAGAGGATTACGGATGTTGAAATCGCGATTATATAACTTGAGCCAGTTTACGTGCTAGGATACATCGAAATGTTTTCAACAAGTGTGGCGACTTTGTTGTCCGGCTGTCGTACTGTATTGCTCCGTATCATTCTATAGGGTTTTGTATGAGACGGATCTCGTACTGTATCAGTCTGTACCAGACTGTGTTGTACTGTATCAGAATGCATCGTACTGTATCATACTGTATTGTACTGCGTAAGACTGTATGAGACTGTATCATACTGTATCAGAATGCATTGTACTGTATCATACTGTATCGTTCTGCATAAGACTGTATTGTACTGTATAAGATTGTATCTTGCAGTATCGTGCTGTCTCGTTCTGTATTGTACTCTTTTGGACTGTATCGTACTGTATCAGACTTCATCATGTTGTATCGTACTGTCTCGTACTACATTGTACCGTATCACCGCTATCGATAGCGTGTTCATAATTCGCGACTGCGATCTTAACTCACTCTATTAATATAAACCCCGAAGTGAATGGGAAGGGAGAGAAGGAGAGAAGGAGAGGAGGAGAGGTCCATAGGTAAAATGTTTTAATTCCCACGGATTGACATCTTCCTCCTGGACATGTTCACTACATAGAACCAAAAGATCATGCCCCACTCCCCCCCCCCCCTGTCCCTCCCCCACCCTTTTGGGTTAACGTTGACAGGTGCATAATCACTCTAAACTACCTGTTTCCTCACAGGAGACAAACGAAGCAACAACAAACCCGCGAAGATTAAACCCAGCAGCGAAATCGAGAACATTCTCTCGAATATACTGATTGTGTTCTAAGGCAAACCGCATGGCTAGACTAACAGCGTCATTAGGCAGAACAGGCCAAAAGTTCCAAATATGGAGATAACAGACGCGCGGGAAACGTGGGTGGGAAACGTGGCCTCGACTTGCGGTTTAACTTTACTTTCTTTCTGCCACGGCGCAGGTGAAAGTCTTGAGGACGAACTGACGCAACTAAGGCCGAGAAACACAGTGCCAAAGGTACTTCAATATGTCGACAGCTGGCGGTGAGAACACATGACTTGTGCCACCGACTACCAAGTTGCGATCAAATGGCAACTTTCATCCGAGAAGAAATCTAGGACAACTCAAGTAGACAATTGAGTAGACGGCCGCACGTAATCCAAGCCCGATTCTGCTGAACAATATAAAATTGCCTAAACAATTTATTAATTCCTGTTTAAAATTGAACAGAACAACATGTAGTTTCCACTTCAAAAAGGTAGCAGAATTCGCCTGGCTATAACTCTGGGTGCCACAAGAAAGATTACGCTTATAATACCGGGCGATAATATCGGACTCCGGCTTTCGCCCTCAAGCTAGTTTAGCCGGTCTTCGTCTGAATTTTTGAGCGGTATCATGAGCGAGGTCTTTCCTCTGGCACTCAGGCTAGCGTAGCTGTTTATTTGTTGGAAAACGGATCTATGCACGTGTACCGCAACGATATAAGGTGCTTACCATGCATGGACTAACCCTTTGGGAAAGCGTCTGGGCGGAGGACATCTGGGAAGGTCGCACAGAACGAACAACTACAGAACAACAACAACATTTCATCCAAGATTAATACAAATTGATTGGTATTAATGGACGTTCCTCAGAGAGATCGAAGGCAATCTGATAAGGAAAAGACACTGAAAAAGCAGTCTGAAATATGTGACATTGTGTTTGCAAAGCCTTTTTAATTCTTAATTAGTTAACGTTATGGATTATTAATCAAAAACATTTTTTAAGGTTCGTGAGCCTTCACAATTTAATGCTAAGGTGCAGAACCTTAATTCCAGGAACATGGGGATTTTTGTAAAAGCTTTTCGCAGTGCTACTAAAACAAGTTTTGAGAATCTTGTTCTCTAATAAATTTTAGGAAAAGTGACAAAGTTTGGCGGTTATTACTTGAATATGAAGAAAGTTATATTATTGATGGTTGAAACCAGCGCGACATTTTCAGTTCACGAGACTCAGTATTTGGAGAACAACCTTCAAAATTGTTCTCAGAACAAATCAGCTTTCAAAGAATATCTCTTCCTCTTTTGAGCCCCCCAAAACGAGCCCCCCTCCCTCCGAGTATACGCCCAATTCCGAATATAAGCCACGAACATGACCCCCTTGAATATAAGCTAATCAATTCTGAGAAGCAAATTTCTTTATCTAAACATAAGCCCCGCCCCGAATATGAACGCATTGTAATATAGTCGGAGAGGCTTTAGTTACAGCCCTGAACTGAGATAGACTTGCAGCAAATTCACAGTTACACCGTTGTAAATTTCACTTTGCAGCTGTTTGGTTTTACACGGTTCAAATACGTTAACAATATGTTACTGTTACGGCTGTGGTCACACGTGAACCCCCGAGTCATACCCAGCACGATTTTTCGGAACGTTGACTTTCGTCGTGCTTGGCTGAACGCGCGTTAACAAATGATAAGCTGTCATTAGAGTGTCAGATGTTAAAAATAGATAAACATGTCATTCAGAATCGGAGCATGTGACACAAAATAATCGTGGACGAACTCTGGCGAGAAGCAAATGTTTCTTTTTCATTAATCATGTTCTTAATTCGACGGCTCTCTTCGTTGAGGGATAGCGAAATAGGCGAAGGAGACGTATTCCAAGGTTTGCTATGCTGAACAGCAGCAACTGAGGTTTGAAGTCTCTCTCCTCCGCAGAGGTTCCCTTGGGTTTTCAAGGGGGGTGAAGAGCAAGCGAGAGAACTGAATCTATATGGAGGACTGGAGAAGAGAATGGTGAGCGCGAGGGGGATCTCAGGGAAGGTGGAAGAATCCCCCGCGCGCCCTCTTTTCTCACTCTTTCTCTCTTCTCCCTCTGTCCCTTTCTCTCTCTCGAAGCCTCTGCGGAGGAGAGAGGGTTTAAAGTCATGTCGAGAATACATTATCTCGCCATGTCCATCTGATTAACAGATCTGTCACGGTTTGTTTGCATAGCATGCTCCAAGGATGGTATCGACCTGACTTGAAGCAGACGTCGGCCCGTTTGAAGTTTTGAACGTGCGTCAGGTGCTAACGCTTTGTCTAAAATCAGAGGTCACACTAAAAGTATACTTTAAGCAGACGGTAGCTTTAGCAGTAAATAAAGTATACTTTCGCTGGTCCAAGTGTGACCACGGCCTATTTTGGAGTCGTTGATAACAGTTTTAAAAATGGCCACTTAGCGTGTTAACGTGTCTTTACTGTCATTTTGAGGTTGAAAATTTTGAAACGAAAATTTCCCTTCCAAAATAATCCTTCCAAATGTAAGCCTACTCCGCATATAAGCCCATTAAAAGTGCTTTGAAAGATATAAGCCCATGGGCTTATATCCGGAGTTTAAAGTGTGTATCAGCGCGTTTAATCGACTTGCACAAATTTCATGGACTTTCATCAGTCCTCGTTTGACAACGCATAGGACTCGACTCTCTTCCAATTCTGAAACTATTTGACCCGGGCTTAAAGGCAAGCTAATAAACTCGAGACAGTACAGCTATAAGCCATAGCACTCAGTATTATATTTGTCATAGATTTGCCATCTATCAGAAACTATTCCGTCAGGGCCACGGATATTTAAAAATGTAAACTGACTAATCAAGCTATTCACACTCTCTTGCTTGGTTTAAACGCCGAACTGAGACAACTACGAGAGATTTAGGCCAACCCTCACATGAAACTTCTCAAGTGTCAACTGTAGTCTGATCAGTTATAGTGGTTTTAAGTGTGGTAAGTTGAAGTACTGTGTAAATATGCCAAATGATACTTTCTGAGTAATAGCGCCAGAAAGGAAATGGGTCCACACGGAGAAAGAGAAAATTCTCTGACCCCGGAGGGATTGAAACCCACGACCTCCGGAACAGATCACCGTTGCTCTACCACTATGATTGAGCTACAAGGCCAGATGGGAGCTGGTCTTGGGTAATTTGTTAAGATAGTATTTAGTGGCAAATCAACACGTAAGTGGAGGGGTAACCGTTAAGGTTTGGCCGCTCAGCACTAATATATAATAAGCATATATTGTGGTTTTAAATGTGGTAAGTTGAAGTGCTAAAACAAGATCCCAAATGATACCTTCTGAGTGATAGCGCTAGAAAAGAAAAGACCAACACGGAGAAAGAAAACAAATCTCGGACCCCTGTAGGGTTTGAACCCACTACCTCCGGAACAGACCACCGTTGCACGGTTGCTCTGTGGTATGATCAGTTCATCTCGGACTCTTCTACAACACCTCATGCGAAACACACGCGCCACCTGCCCGTGGTCATTTTAAGAGCCAATCAGAACACAGCTTGTTCTATGACCACCAGAACGACCACAAGGAGCCATGACTGGTACAGTTAACAGTCAAACTTGCCAGTTTTAACCAAGGGTATCTTGAACTTGCTCAGCATCAATCAGTCAGAGAATTGTGAAGACATTGGTCCTTTGCTTTGTTTTAAAATCAGTGTCCTATTTGGTAAGTACTAGACACGATATACGAGTAAAGTATTTTCTAGCTCCATGCAATATTTCTGTTTCATATCTCAGTAGAACGGAGCTACAGAATTGTAAAAACATTTCTTGCGGATTGACAGTGATAAAAGTTCAAGTGTTCGTAATGTGTAATGGCTGATGTCGAAGCTAAAGTTTAATTTTTTTAAGTCCTAAAGTAAAACAGGTATTTCAGCTGGACAATCTGAAAAAAGGAAGAGACGACGGTGAGAGTAAAAACAACCGTGAAAAGAGTGCGACTCTATAACAAAATCTGACAAAAAATCACCTGTCAATGTTTGTAATTTACTAACTCTGCTTTCCATCAAGTAGAATCAACTATACTAGATGCAGCAAAATATTGACTGAAAACTTCAGTAGCCATAATTAGTCATGCAGTTGTTTAATCTTTTGATCTACGAGTCCAAAAGCCGAGCAGCAGTATATCATCGTAACGCGTTAAAGTCATCAGAGTAGACTTACCGAAACACATTCTGAAATATTTGGTTAACCGCACCGATTAAAGTGATCCGTTACAGAACACGTGTATATGTTTGCTTCTTGTTGTTTGATTAAGTTTTTGTGCGTGTGCATAGTTCAGTTTATCTGCATGAAAATGCTGACTCAGCTTGTCTGCACATGTGTTCGTGTGCGTGTTACGTCACTCAACAGCTTGTATACTTTAATCATACATAAAACTGAAAAGAAAAAAAATATGCAGACAACTGAGTGAGGCAAAACTCTGGTTTGTTTAGGCAAATATAGGGTTAATGTTGGCAAACATGGAGGTAAAGTAGGCATGTGATAGGTGATTTTAAAATGGACAATGAGGGTTCAGTGATGACAAATGATAGTCACGATAGCTAAGGCAGGCGTGTGATAGATGATTGATAGACAATGATGGTTCATTGATGACAAAATGATACTTAATGGAAGCCAATGTAGCTGTATCATAGGTGGTTGAGGGTTCAATGATAACCAATGAAAGGCATTGATAGCTAAGGTTGGTATATGTTAGGTGATTGATGGACAGATGAGGTTTAGTGATGACAAAATGATAGTCGACATGATAATTTAGATGGGCATATTATAGGTGATTGATTGACAATAAGGGTTCAGTGACGCCAAATGACAGTCATTTTTCTTGCGTCTGCGTCTCTAGTGTGAACAGGCCTTTATCGAATCATTTACGTATCTGACTGGAACTGAAACTTGAAACTGTACCAACCTACGGCCGTTAAGGATATTTCGAGAGATATGCGTGAGTCCTTTCTTTGCGATGGGGATTACGACATTCACGAAGACGAGGCCCATTTCTTCTCTAAAATTTAATTTTTTAAAACTGAAATATTATATGACATAACTAATTTTTCTTAGGCGCAAAACCGCGTCCGAATGTTCTCAAAAGCCTACACAGGCTTCTGATCAGTATAAAACTCAGATTATATCTCAGATGTTTTTCATTACACTCCTGAAGGCCGCAGTGAGTGACTGAAATTCAATAACGTTTTATATATCTTAAAACATTCCTAACAAGTATTCTAAGGCCCGGGTCAAACTTCGAACTTCACATGTGCCGAATCTAATGCAAATGAGGTAGAACAATAGAATTTACTCATTAGCATTAGATTCGGCACATGTGAAGTTCCACGTTTAACCCGGGCCTAACCTATATACAAATAAATTATAAAATGGTCCATGCTTAGCGTTCGTCTATCGAGTTATGGGTGCACGCGGGAAGTTGGGAGAGCACGAGAGAAGCGTTTGAGTGGCACGAGGCGAAGCCGAATGCTTCTCTAGCTTCTCGAGTGCTCTCCCAACTTCCCAAGTGCACACATAACTGGATAGACGCACAGCTAAATCATGGACCATTTCTTTTAGAACATTGCCAATGCCACTTTGTTCAGTTTATATAAGAAAAAATACAAGTAAACTGATAAAGTACAAATTCTCCTAAACCGTATTGAGCGTTTTTAAGGGTTGAAGCCAAGCACGCGATTTAATAGATGCACGAGCGTGCATCTATCGAGACTTATGTCTCGTCCACACGTAGCCGGGTATTTTCGAAAACGGAGATTTTTTCCTCTGTATCTACAAAAATCTGCGTCCACACCTAGCGTTTTTGAATCGTATTTGACCGTCCACACGTAGACAGGTATTTTCGAAAATGAAGGGTTTTTTTCTTCGTATTTAAAAAAATCTGCGTCCACACGTAGCGTTTTCGAATCGTATGTGCGGAAGAGCGAGCCTAGAACCTAGGCATGACGTCATCGTATTTGAAAACCTCCGTTTTCGCCCGTCCACACGAATACGATGAATCTCCGTTTTCAAAACTCTCAACCCTGGAGAATGTATTTGAAAACCTCCGTTTGCGGTGCCCGAAAATGCCGGTTACGTGTGGACGGTAGCCGTATTCGGAGAAAAATGTCTCCGTTTTCCAAAGTACCCGGCTACGTGTGGACGGGGTTTGATTTAGATGCACGCTCGCGCCGTACAAAATGGGTGCAAAAACCTGTCAGCTATGCTCTAAAACAAATTAATACAGATCAGTTATAAATTGTACTTATTCAAACCATGTCTACTGATCGCCCGAACAGCATGTTGTATACTTAGGGGCGGACCGAATTCGACATTTCACACCCACCCCACTCTCCCTCAAAAGTATTTCACACCCACCCCCCTCAAAAGTCTAATGGTCTGCCCCTAACACAATTGAGTTCTCCATCATTGCAAGTTAACAAGCAGCTTATATTCTTTCCTCAGCCAATCCGCGTTAAACGATGGGGAAGGTGTTGGAGTCACTATGCTTTTTTTCGGTTCTTATGGCCGTTCACGGTATGTATGTATTCATTCGTTATCGTGGCTTTTACCTTAACCAGAAAGGAAGCGGCGAAGTTATACGAACACACAAAAGCAAAGTTCTGACCTTAAAAATCTTCCAGGCTATCAGATGCCGAATCTTGCCCAAAGCCTCTTAAGTCTCGGAGCTCAACCGGCGCCACTTATGAAGCACAGTGATATTCCCCAACCAATGGCTGGTCAGTATCTTGTGGGTGCAGGTCATGTTTACTGTTAGAAACAGTATAAGCAATCTTAGACTCCTGATTTAGCCTTAAGTCCCGTACACTGCTGCGATGATTAGATGTCTTTCTTCAACTTATAGAAACCTTGACTACTTTTTAAAATGTCTTTCGCACCGCTGTACTGAGTCAGTGTATAGGGAATTTCAGATTTAACCTTTTTCTTTTTCTTGTGTTTTTTAAAATAATATTCTTAATAGTTTAATATTTTCTCTTGTTTTTCTCTTGTCATTATTACGACACTGTACGCTAGGGGCATAACCGAAGTCTATATTTTACCGATCAAGTATATGTCATTCGTTTGTTTTTGAAGTATCTGAATCTTTACAAGATTTGACCAAATATCGTGCACGGGAAATTAAACATTTTATTTTTGATTTAGTTCAATTCCTCACCCACTACCTTCCATTGATAGGTGTATTGCAGTTAGGTTTAATACTAGCTCTAATTGCGCAAGTCAAATAGTTGAGACGTAAACTAAAAGGCCGTTACGTGTTTAAAACAATTCTCAATATGTCATGATTAGTGACCTATTACTTCATGGTCATTGAAAATGCCTAGTGCCTTAACCCGTTCCAACTGTGGAAACAAAGTATTTAACCTGTGTTTTTTAAGACATTAAAGCAATCATTATGACAACTTTTCTCGGTTGTCTAACATTTCTTGCTTTCATCATTATTTGTCATTACTTGTATGACAAGTAAAATAGTAATCTGTTTTGCGGCTCACTTTAAATCAGAATAATATACCAGCTGGTTCTAAAAGAGCACTGCTATGTTTCGGTTAAAGTTACTGTACGTTTGTGTTGCATTACTTCTACAGCTAACGCCGCTTACGGCCCCCAACGAGAAATCGCACCAGAGGGCGGTCGCCACCCCAATGACGATAAGCGATACACCATCTGTATGTATTATGGCACACGTTCATTCTTAGACACCCAGACACTCTCCCTCTTACACGTAGCATAAGCGATACACCATCAGTATGTATCATTCGAGAAGTGTACTCCATTCTTAGATATCCTAACAATCTCTTCAGGGCCCGCGGAGGGGAAGTGGCTGGGGCGGCTTCACCCCTCCCCCCTCACTTTTTTGGAAATTATAAAGAGCTACTGAGAAAAAATGTTTTCAGTCCCCCTCCCTCTCCCCACTCTGAGTCAATAGTCAGCCCCCCACTTTCAAAGTAGCTCCGCGGTCCCTGACTTCTCGCACGTAGGAACCGCCCTCTTTCCCTTTGTCCGGTCTGACCAGTCAGTTCTTGAATGGAACGCACAAGTTCTCAGA
>JAOEJI010890691.1:0-21506 GCA_025448255.1 Umimayanthus chanpuru
AGCTACAACTCGGAAAGAGTTATCGTTTGACTTTGTCACGTATCCACGATTTCACCGGGGCACACGGTGCTTTGATTCTTTTAGCGCTCATATATACATGCAGTTACAAGGTTCCCGGTTACAAGCCCCCCTCTTTATAAGCCCACTGGTTATAAGTCCTCGGCTATAAACTCCCTGGTTATAAGCTCCCCGGTTTATTAGCCCAGTCTGAACACAAGGTCCCACCCCAGCTTTGCGTCCTTGTTGTCATCACAAATAATGTTCCATTTGCAGTTTTGTTACTTTTAGAGCTTGTTATATGTTTGAAAACCAACTGTACTAACTCTTTGAAATATTGAAATATTTCAAATGGTACTTTGTGTGTTGGAAAATGCCACGGCTAATTCTTTCTTTTTATCAGTTTATCCAAAAGTATTTGTTCCATTTTTTCATACCTTGTAATATTTATAGCGTTTGAAACATGATCCAGAGTAATTATAATTACTACTCTCGTCTTCTAAAGTACAAAAAAAAATCATTTTGAATTACGTGCGTTCACGGTATTGTATTGCATTATACTGTACTTTACTGTTGTGTATCGTATCCAAATATATCAGTGTTAGAGACGAGATGTTTCGTGTTTTGTACTTTGAGTTAACTTAACTATTATCTAGTTAAAATTGCTGCAACAATTTCAATATCATTTTACTTACCATACGTTATCTCTGTTTGGCTTTCATAACGCTTCAACTGACTCCGATTATTTAATTCGGAAGTTACATGATGAAGAAAATTACGCGAGTTGACGGTGTGCGCGTGATTCTTTCCCAGTAGCTTTAACCTGATGTCAAGAGCGTGCTTCCCAGCGTCCAGAACACTTCTGTAGTCACACAGCTGGTAATGTATCAGACCCAGGTCATAGTATGCCCGGGCAGTAGTTTCCTCATGATCCTCCCCTTTCACGTTTAACCTGATGTCAAGAGCATGTTGCCCAGCGTCCAGGGCACTACGGTAGTCACCCAGTGCATAATGTGCATAGACAGGTTTTCGTATGACCGGGCAGTGCGCCCATTATTCTCCCCTAGTAGCTTCAACCTGATATCAAGAGCGCGTTTCCCAGCGTCCAGAGCACTATGGTAGTCACCCAGCATGTAATAAATATCACCCAGGGTATAGTATGACGTGGCAGTGCACGGCTCATTATCCTCCCCTAGTACCCTTAAGCAGATGTCAAGATCGTGTTTCACAGCGTCCAGGGCACTACTGTAGTCATCCAGCATGAAATATGCCATACCCACGCTATAGTATGAAGAGGCAGTGTCCTCATTATCCTCCCCTAGTAGCTTTAACCTGATGTTAAGAGCGTGTTTATGAGCATCCAGGGCACTACGGTAGTCACCCAGATCGTAATGTGTCATACCTAGGTTAAAGAATGTTTAGGCAGTGTGCTCATTATCCTCCCCTAGTATGTAGCTTTAACCTGATGTTAAGAGCGTGTTTATAAGCATCCAGAGCACTACTGTAGTCACCCTTCGTACAAAGTTCCAGGCCCAGTCTTTCATATGTGAGGGCAGTGTTCTCATTGTGTTTCCCCGGTAACGTCACCGGCTGAATAAAACCTTCGGTCTGTGTACTTTCCATGCTCTGAAGCCCTCCTATCACTTATTTCGTGACTGACTCTTCAGCTCTCTTCACAGGTCTCTTAACAGCCTGGAATTCTTCAAGGCGGGAGAGAAGAATAAAAGGACAGAAATTTGAATGGAAGAACTAATGACCACTTAAATTTTAAATGCTGATACACGTAATTTAATATACAAATATACTTTCCGTTTTAAAAGACTAGGTTATTCCGCAGAAGAACCAGAACACACCATGCAGTAGTGTGCTGAAATCAGTACGAACTGAGCGCTAACAACACACCTCGGGCTGAGTTTATATAACAGAAGTCCTTTCAAATATATAAGGAACCGCTCATTTAGGTGTAATGAATTCATTGAGTTTTTAAATTAGTTCCAGATCTATAGCAATATCTTTTGGTTCATATGAAAAGGAAGATCAGGTAAATGCTGGGAACAGCTGTGGAACGTACATATCCCGGGGGGAGGGGGGAGGTACTTTCTTAAAATTGACTATAGGAACTGTGCCGCCCTTAACTAAATAGGTTTATGGTTTTCGGACCAGTTTGGTCTGGAAAAAGCACAATTTTGCTTGAAAAGTCCGTAAAAGGGTTCGGTTTTCGCAAAGAATCTGAGGACCGTAAACGTTTCTCTCAACTTGCTTCAACATTTCTGCTGTGGATCGTCACTTCACAGATTCCAGAATAAAAGATACCGTAAGCAAAAAGATGTTGAAACCACGGTACATATGGTTATGCGTGTTTTGTCTGGTCTGAAAAAAGAAATCGATTTCTGAGCTAGTCTGAAATAGGGTTTAGAAAGTTGCTTTCTTTCGGGTATGAAGTAGGGTAAAGATTCTAAGGCTTTGGCGGCATACCCCACCCATAATATAGATAGGTACACCCTGGGGTATATGTAAAGATTCTAAGGCTTTGGCGGCATGTCCTTACCCATGATATAGATAGGTACACCCTGTCAAGTCCCGTTCTGATCGAAAATACAAAAATCAATTACGAACAGAAAATAGTTAGAACCTTGAAGAACGCGCGTGCTGCCTCAGTCCAAAGAACAAAGCTTGTTAATAAAAAGATAACTGTTCTGTTCTGCTGCTTCACTGGGACACGATTTGGGTGAATGTCATCAAATTCGATCATTATATTCTGGTATCTTTAATTGAACACCAAGCTTTCCAGGAGTTAAAGTCGAATTAATCATTTCAGTCCCAAACACGCCGTATGACATAATGCTGAATTCTCCTAAATTGTTTCTGTAGTTTTCTTGCAAACAGGTTGGGAGAATTTTGATTTTCATATTAGATAGTTTACTGTATATGATAAACTGCTTTATTCTCATAACCAAATAACTTGTTTTTTGGGGAATAATGTATGGAGAAGATACATACTGACAGTTTGGCTAGACTGACGTTCTGTTTACAATATTTCCAAAGCTTGGCTTAAAACGTCAGTATTGAAGGAGAACACGGGAACAGATGTAGACCAAATATATATTTCTTAGACTGTGAAACATGTTTAAAGTAGAAGTAGGGTTAAACTGAGCCGCGGCAGAAGGTTTTTGCGTTGCTAAATATTGCAAAAGAGTATCTAAACTACAAAGGAATTGGAACATTTTTACCAACCTTAATCACTCAACTTTACACGAACAGTATTTCACATTACGAAAAAGTTATGATCTGATTTCTCGTGGTGCAAATGGTATATTCAAGTTGTGAGTGTAGCTTGAGTAAGTTTTGTCCTTAAAAATGAGGATAAAAAGATAGTAAAAATCAGTAAAACTCAAGTCTTGTTAATCAAGCACGTGTGCTCAACTTAGAAGACAGTGTATGAACTCTGAACCAAACACTGGGTATGTTAGGAAGGGTATGGGGTGTATAATGGGGGAAGGGGATGTTTGTGAAGATAGTTTATAATATTAAATAGTTATATCTTGTAGCAATAAATTTTCCCTTGTTAACATTCAAAATAAGTTATCGTCTATTACTATTGTCACTATTAGCAAGTTTTCAATATTTTTTTATACTTGCAATAAGTATTTTTAACGGAAAAAGCCACTCTAGATCTGTGGTTGCGTTTCCTTTGTTCTGTATTATTTTAATTTGTTGTTGGCTTATGTTGTGTTGAATGGTGTTGTGTTGTATTGTATTGTACTGTATTGTATTGTATTGTGTTGTATTGTGTTGTGTTGTGTTGTGTTGTGTCGTGTTGTGTTGAGCCGTGCTGTGTTGTGTTGTGCTGTGTTGAGTCGTGCTGTGCTGTGTCGTGCTGTGCTGCGTTGAGTCGTGCTGTGATGTGTTGTGTTGTGTTATGTTGTGTTGTGCTGTGTTGAGTCGTGCTGTGATGTGTTGTGCTGTGTTGAGTCGTGCTGTGATTTGTTGTGTTGTGTTGAGTCGTGCTGTAATGTGTTCTGTTGTACTGCGTGAGTGGATTCATCTGTAGACATCCATCCAATCATGTCACATCTTACCTTAAATCAGCCGTCGAGTGTCGCTATTCTCGGTCGGGCGGGGGAACCTAAGAGCTCCTCCCGCCCCAGAACTGTCGGACAAACTCTTCTTACATCCAGTCCTGTGCTGAAAAGAGGACAAGAAGATATCTCAAATTTCATCGCTTGTGACTTTTATTCTTATGATTTTCACGAAACGCAATTTATGCAGTTGTCTATTTGCCGAGATATCAAAAATCGAAGTTCCCCAGAGTCATAGTTCCTCCTATTACTGGGGGTAACTTCGATAGACATACGTGAGACAAGTAAGTGCAACAAAGATATTTAATTTCTTTATTTCAATGAGTTATAGCTCGAATGATAATTTCCCATACAAAGTTTTTTTTATAATATATTCGATCCAATATGGCGTTTTGTGTCAATAGACAAACCCAGAGCTTGGGTGACCTGTGGTCTTGAGTATAATATTGCGACGCACCGGGTCTGTAGATTAGTGTGGCATTATTACACTTTAAATTTCCACTAACTACTACACTACACATTACCGTGTTTCGGGGTAATGCAGCATTGCGTCTTTGCTCGGCTGATTCGTTAGCATTAAGCAATTGCTTTATTGAAGTATCTGCACTAACTTGTTCATTTCCAAGAGTTATCCGTTGGCTCTCTCTGTTTCTTTCATCTTCTAATATTTGTGATAAATTGGTAACAGGACTTTGTGTGATAAAATTGACTCCCTATTATTGTTATCACTCGTCTGATTACATAATACTCAGTCTGATACTATTACCTATCTCTTTCTTCCTTCCTTTCTTCTTTCGTCTTTGTCTCTTTTGCTGACTTATCTTCTCGTCTTTACCGGTTTCGGCTTGGTGTGCGCGCCCTCTTCAGTAAAAAGTTTTGTAATTCTGTCCGTTTATAGGTATAATCGTTTTTTCTGTTCATGTGGGATGTTAGTATATTCCAAGGTTGATGTGACGCCATATATGAACGTAGTATTGTGTCGTTACTTGGACGTTGTTTCTTCAGTTTGTGCACTGTTCAATCCTAGATGCCTCTCACGAATTGTACTCTAGGCACAGCACCTTGCCTGAACTCTGATCTTGAGTTCATAAGGCGATCGTTCGTGGCCAAGCTCATGTTAATTCGTCTCCCTTCGTCTATTTGTCTTGTTAACAGTGTTAAGGGATCTTTCCTTCGTGAAAGACATGTTAGTGTTTGTGTTTGTATTGTCTTCCGCTTTGTTGCGCAGACCTCCGGCATGTTGTTTTAGTCTGCTATAAAGGGTGCGGCTAGTTCCCCGTGGTAGATTAACTTGATGTCACCAGTACTGCAGTTTAGGCATGTGGTGGTATATCCTACACCTCCCTTTGTTGTTTTGTGGCAGTTCTGGTTTCTTCCATTCCCGCTATCGCAAATCGGGCAGTCTGACTTGTTACATGTCGCTGCCTCTATGGGGGAGTTCTTTGTTATCAGGGACTTCAGGGATACTCCCCCTTGCTCCACAATCTTTGGCTTCACCATCCCTTTACTTTGCTGTTTTATCTCCTCTGCTATCTCCTTCCATGAGGCTGCTAGGGTACCTCTTGGGGTTGCCGGACAGAAGATTGGGAAGTCATATGATCTGTTTTCTCAAGTTTTATACCAGAATGTCGCTTTCTTCTCTTTCTCTCCCGTCCTTTCCTCTTTGTTCCAGTCTCTATCTCTGTGGAGGGGTCTCTCTCCTGTCTCGTCCTGGTGATGTCTTCTTTCACAATGTTTCAGGGCAGACTTGAAAATGCTGTCTCTATATCGAGCATTATATCCAGACAACTTCATCCTTAGACTGAGTTTGGACGCAGCTATGACGCAGCCTTTATAAAGCGCTATCTCCTAGTTTTATTAATAACGTTCCAACCAAGGTATTTGGAAAGACGATAGTCGATATTTGCCGAGATATCTGTTTGTCGCTGTTCTGATTTTATACATGCAAGATTCAGTTCAGTTAAAAGAGGTTATCACATTTCGAAATATGTTAATATAAACAAGCAGAGCCCGTTTCGAAAATAAAACCTCTGACTTAAACAACAATTTTCCGTGTGGACTCTGCTTATCTATCGTCGCTTTGACAGCAACGATGTGTTTGTATAATGTATGTGGCGGGGACGAAAAAATAAAACGAGAAATGCCACAAAACATAAATATCCAACCTTTCCGGCTATCTTCGAAGTCTACTCGCAGCGAGAAATCTGTGGTGCAATAGAACCAGACCATAATATTTCCACTTTAGTACCCAGGCTCAAACTGATATTTCTGGCACGCGGTGACGCATGCACATAGCACCTGGACCCCAAGAAAAATTTTAAAAAAACCCGGAGTCGAAACCTCAACTCGGCCCCCTTCCGGGCCGAGTAATAAATATAAATAATGTAATTTCTAGCGATTGAGTGACCTTAGGAACGAAATAGACAGAAATTGATATTTCTGTGGCACGGTGTCAACATTAACAGTAGAGACTGGGTTCGAATTAGAGGAAGTGTATTGTGGGTAACAGTTGAGTATATAAGATGAGTAGAGCACGTGTTGAGACAATCTAGGCTCGGACTCTTGACTGTGAGGAAAAATTTTATATATAATATATAATAATTTTTCATACTGGTGTAATTTTATCACTTTAAGGTGTTGTCAAATCATGAGACGAGAGTGATGTAATTAGTAAATGATCGAGGTTGTAAATTTAGGAGTCCTTTAGACCTCGGAATAACGTGGCACTGCATTGGTTCGGCGATCGAATAAGTTTCCATTTTTCCCACTGGTTTTTTGGTTTTTCGTATCCGGCACCGGCAGTGATTACAAGTTGTATATATCATTATGAGGATTGTGTGCTATATTCAACGAGTCAAGCCTACTCCACCAAAATAAACCAAATGGGTCTTATTTGTCTGTTGTGTGGTTCAGCAGAAATTTGAATTTGGCAACTTGTAGCCTCAGGTTTCAAGTTGTTTTAGAATCAAATATTGTTTGACGTTTTTGCTGAATGTGAAGGTATTATGCTCTTTTAAGAAGGATGGAAGATTTTGTTAGATATTTGTTGGCATAGCACTAATTGTTAACTTCCCCATGTTAGTTCTAAATCGAGGCTTATAATGATTGTTTTGGGAAGCATACCTTGTGTTGTGTGAGTGGACTTTTTGGGCATAATAAAAAGAGTTATTAATAATAGGTGGAAGGTTTTGTTGGTGCCAGTCGTGAATGAATTTCAGTGCCTGAAATTGGCAGACATTATTTACAGATAGAAGGTAGAGAAGATTTAGTATGGGTAGTTGTCAGTTGTTTCAGTTATGGCTGGTTCTGTTGAATAACCTTTTTGGAAAACAAATTTTCAGTGTAACTTATCATTTGTGTATATTCTAGTTTTTCGAAACTTTGGGTGGAATCAAAAAGTGTTGATATTGGTCGATAGTTTTCCGGTACTGTAGAATCCCCACCTTTGTGAACTGGTAAAACTCTAGAAATCTTTAAGATATTGAGCATATTATCCCTTGAACTAAGGAATCGTTAAAGACGAAGGCCATGCTGTGCTAATTTGTTATGCATTTAATGGGAGGACATTTGGGGGATTTGTTTGTTTTTAAACTTCCTCCGAGTACAGATTGCTCTAAACATAAGCTTTGCTGGAAGTTTCGTTTGATATTACTAGTAGGATTCAGCAAGTTAGGATCTGTAGGTAACTGTGAGGCCAAGGTAGGGCCAACATTAACAAAGTCAGGTTCGTTTAGTCTCTCACAGATTTTTGCTTTGTCTATACAGCATTTGCCGTTGTAAAGTATAATTTGGATAAGATTATTTTTTTGTTTCTACTAGTGATCATACCAATTATTTTCCAGGTAGCTTTCATATTTCCTTTGTTTAATGCAAATTGAGTGTTAAAATACATGTACTTTTTAGCAGTTGATTTTATCTTGTTTAGACGGTTGTTATAAGATTTATACTGTTTTGTTTTTCTAGGTCATTACTCAAGAAAAGTGATTTAAATAGCTTATGTATTTTTTAACTGATATCAAGGTACTCTTAGTTATCCATGGTTTGCTGAGCGTTCTTTTTATAAAGTTTGTAGTCTTCTTTACAGGGGCATGTTTATCCAATAAATGCTGCAAGGAGTTTACAATACTTACCATGCTTGTTTTTAGATCCGATTATACAAGATATGAGAAATCCTGCGACTTTGTTTAAGCCTTCAACGAACGAGTCATTATTAATTTTAGAAAAGTCTCTCTAGTATTTCTGTTGAACAGTAACTGGGAACTTAGATGAAAAGGTAAGGAAGGTGATCTGTAATATCGCCAGTAAAATGCCAGATTTGAGAACTTTCTCTGGACAATTTATGTAGATATGGTCTATTAAAATTTTTGAGTAGTTTGTATTTCTGGTGGCTTTGGTAATAAGAGGAAGGTAACCAATACTGAAGAGCATATCAAGATAATCAGACGTTGGTTTGTGTGAACTGTAAGCATGGAGGAGGTTCACACTGATATATCCTAAATAAGCGTCATATCCAGAGTGATTTCTATTTCCTAGCGTATTACATGGGAGTTAATGGAATGTTTCGATGTTGCATGAAGGGTGCCTATAGATACTGGCAACAATAATGATTCCCTTCCCTTTACTTTTTTGAAATACAAGAAAACACGTTTCAGCGCCTTCGAAGTGATCGCAAATTGACCATTTAGGACTCATCTATTACTTTCCTTCATCTGTTGCTGATTGCCTAACGTCAAAATGTTCAAGATAACAGATCTCGACATTAGTACTGCCTCAAACTCCATACAAGATAAACTGTACTATTACTACCTATTCACCCCTGTTGGTTTGAATTCAGTAGTTTAACTGAGTTAAATATTCAAAAAAATATATTTAAATATATATATTTTAAAATTGAATTGCCCTCCAAGAGGTCATACGATCCGTTATTTAGCCGGCAAATCAGATTTCTCCAAATTACCAAAATGCAAAGCATCAAATGCTCATAACTTTTGAACAAAACATAGTTTGACTTAAAACCATTGGATTTAAGAATTTCTTTAGTATTGTAATCTTTTTTTATGGAAAGTTAGGGGCGAACAGTCAGATATCGTGGGCTGATGATAACGGTTTAGACTACGGAATGCATTTTTTATGCAATTTTGTTATAGATTTTTTTGGTCGTCTGCTTTTCGCAGTACATTTTTTCTGAAACCCGATTCAGAAGCCTTCGAATATTACATTAGTATTTGTCAACATACGTAATGTATGTGGTCACTCGGCTTGTGGCTGTTTTAAACTAAACACGTATTGGCTAAACGGTAGTGAGCTTTACGGATATGATGGTGTATGAAGTATTTATAAACTAACGAAGATTATGCGTGTACATTTTTAGTGTTATAACTTAAAGATTGAGCGATACTTTTCTTATACAACACCAGTAGGCCCTATTTGGTTTCAGCGCTCAAAATTATACCCTGGGTACCAGAGACAATACTCGTTCAAATCAAAACATTCTTGTCAAAATAAACTGCGAAGCGTGAGGCAGAGGGCCGATCGCGAGTAGCCTCTGAACGCAAACTGATGGCTGCAATTTCACTTCCATCCTAAGATTTGGTACAGAATCTGTACCTTGCCACTGATAGGCCGAACGCTATCACGTGAGCAAACCAGTTTTTATGGCCGCTGAAACTGGCAAAAACAACATATATAATAGAAACGTGCAGAGCTCGAGCGAAGATGCGATAAATGACATAAATACTCTGGGTTAGTCTCTATTATATGGTTTATGTTACGTAACGCAATACTGGGTCGACTACTTATAACACTTTGTATGAGAAAGCAATCGTTCGAACTATAAATCACCGATGTAACAGAAACAAACATCCTTGTTGCACTTGCTTAACTCTTGTATGTCTACTTGTCACATTGTGGAGTATGGGGTATTTCTGTCAATTTTTTATCGAGATATCCAAAATCGAAACTTGTTCGAACTATATATATTTTAGACTAACTCAGAGCTTGGGTGACCTGTGTTTGCTTGTGCTGTTTTCACTCATCTTTCCTTTTTCTATCTGTGATATTCTTGGCCTCTATTTGCTCCTTGTTTCGGTGCAAAAGATCATTTTTACCCATCGCAGGCCATTGTGACCGGTTGTGAAGGCCACCTTGAAAGCAGTGCTATTGTGACTCAAGATCTGCATAAGGCAGACGAATAAGAGTTTAGTGGTATTGTATTTCTCTGCTGGCATTAGATACGAAAATCAGAAACTATAGTGAAATATAACAATTTTCGGAAATTTTTGAAGTGATCTTTTTTTGAGAGAGTCAAATTGACGAGAAATGTAGTGTGTACCCGATTTGCTCAACAGCATACACAATGACATTACATGTAAATGTCCAGGTCTCTAACTATCAATATAAACTGAAAAAACATTACATAGAATGATAGAGTTGGTTATTGATTTTCAAAAGTAGTATTTGAATGAGACTGTTTATATGGAAACTTTGCTTCACAGAGTACGAGAAAGAAGTGGATTTGATATACACATTTAAAAATTATTTATATTTGGCAGATCTGACAGTGACTTTCGGTTTCAACACTCAGTAAATCAGTCTCAATTCCGGGTCTATACACCACCAATAAACTGATATGTGCAGAAAATTGACTCACTTAAGCGCATTCATTTAATTGTAGCTTCATCCTTCAGTATCGTCGACTCAACAGGAAACTAGCGACAGCCAGGCTTATAGTTCGTGGAAGCAAACATTCAACTTCCTGTTTAAAACCTTCATGACAAGTTGGCTTACTCTAACTACGTATTAAAACAGTTGCAACAGGCTGCAAATCGCGGATTCGGTTTAGGATCTGCAATGATTAGATCTCAATGACACCGAGGTAGCCTGCCCGCAGACGTTAATTCTCCTTTATAATTTGCCGCGGGAAGCGCTTCCCACGGCAAAGGAGAATTAACGTCTGCGGGCAGGCTAACACCGAGGCTATGTCCACATTAATGCGTTTTCATTTGGCTTCTTTTTCGGTGACATTGAAAACGCATCGATCAATCTCGGGGACAGAAGCGGAATATTGAATATTGAAGAATATTGAATATCGTGGCTGAAAACCCAGGAATATTGAATATTTTCCTGAAAAAAAGTACTGAATACGGAATATTTCACATGACAAATAGAGAATAGGGAATATCCCGCGAAAAATTAACAGGGAATGGGAATATTTAACTCTGAACTGAAGAGCTGAGAAGTTTGAAAAATACGGAATTTTGTTAGTTGAAATATTTCTCTTCTACCCGCGAATCAATCTGCGTTTCATATACAGTTTTCACGAAGACGTATGTGTTTTCATTTGGATCCACTTTCGAGAGTGTTGCGGCTTTAAAACGAAAGCGCACTAGTGTGGACATGGCCTGATTGTCTCATTTGTCTTATTTATGATAGATTTTGCAACGTACGATTAATAATAAATGCCATCGACCACGCGCCTTCGCAACTGAGGAAAGCACAACTGAACTAGTTGGCAGTGACTATGAAGTCTATGAATACTCTGTCGCTGCTCCAGCTTAACTCGATGGCGAAACCAAGACAGCAACAAATGCTGTTTTTAAATACAATAATCGCACACTCGCTACAAAAATATCATGGTTGTATTGGTCCACAAACGCTATTTGAACTGTAGCATAAGAAATTATGTATCGCAGCATTAGTACCACGACAGTCGTTGCTCACCTGATTTGATCAACAACAGCAACACCCAGTGAGAAAAAGCGCGGGACTCTAGCGCGAACAATCCGAAATAACTTGTCTTCGCGACTTGTATCTAAACTCTTCCTCGAAGCTTAACCGCACCCACATTCCTGCAGTCTCGAGCCATGCGATTGTGTTACCGTTTATATTCAAAGATCTTTGACAGCTAATGCGGACATGCTTCAGAGGTTTACTTTGGCGTGTGGTGATTGCGCTTAGCTTCAGAACAAGTAAGACTGTTTTGTACTGTCTGTGAACCAGAATACAAATAACCATTCCAGCAAATCCCAGAAGGCAGAACCCCAACAATTTTTAGTCTTATAGAGATCAGATAACGTGTATGTCACAAATATGTGGGAGGTTTTCATATCTCCTCGAACTTTATGAGTTAATACCTTACTTCATTGCTTTTTATAACCCGCAGCACTCCCCATTATCATTGGTAACTTCTAGTAGTCTTATATTGTCCTCGAACAGCGGGGTTTTCAGAGGAATACACTGCACTCAAATTAGCTTGGGGTAGCAGCTTATGTTTCCTTTCATTTTTAGTTTCACTCAACAGAAGGAAAGCCTGGGTACGAGGTTGCGCTTACTGCTACGCAGAATGCAAATAAGCTTACTTTTTAATTTTTACAATGGCCTTCCAATTGATCTTTTGAATTTACTTTCATACTTATTGTTAGCACTACTTGAGAAGCTATATTGATCCGTTTTGTTATTTCAAGATCTTATCAAGATCACGAGATAAAGCAAAGGCGCCCACGAAGCGCGTAGTTTTGTTCCACTCAAGCTATCTCACAAGCGGTCATTCGTTTCAATTTTGGAGTAGATAATAAATAAAATAAAATAATATTATTCGGAATGGTCCAGGAATTTTTTCTTTCCACGTTCACTTACATGATTATTTTTGTAAAACTAGAAGTTACCACGGGTAAGTTTAAGTGCTGCCGAGTATGCCAGAGCACAGAGTTGGTCGTTGCAGTAATTCCAATGTAAATACAAATTTAATACTGTAGTTTTACGTACTATTGAGTATTGTTTCACAAATGTTGATAGCAGTAAACATCACCAAGTTTGCATGAAATTTTTTTAAAAAATGACTCATAACGCAGCTAATATCAAAATTAAATAAAACTGAAACAAAAAGTACAGTAAATCCATCGGTTATATTATGCTTTAACAAGTGAAAAATGATACTGTTTACACGTATCGTAGATCACCAAAAAAACGCCCATCCATGAAGTACAGGGCTTCTGTCCATTTAAACACATGTAGTTGTACAACAATCCAAACAACGATGAATATTTCCTGTAAAGCCACCGGTAGAACTGCAATAGCTCGTAACCAGCGGATTGTGACAAATCTCCAGCAATCAAACACACAGAAACGTTAAACGACCACTGTGAAAACGACGCAACTATCTTGCGAAAACCTCGTGGTTGAATTCTGTGATTGATCTTCGAAGAAACGTTAAGGAACACCGAAGTCAAGAAGTGAAGTAACGCCGAGGTCAAGAAGCACTGCACGCACGCCAAATAAAGCAACTCACTGAAAGCAACTCCAAACTTGTGAATACCTCGTGGTTGAAATCGACGCGCTTACAGGTGCTCTTGCGAAGCAACGGATTGTTGTACGTGGTACAATTGCGTCACAAAGCTCGTAACCAGGCCCAACCGAGCGGATCGGGACAAACCGAGCGGATCGGGACAAATCAAACGCACGGAATATGACCACTGGAATAGCTCGCAACCAGCGTATCGAGACAAATCGCTAGCAATCAAACACACAGAAAGGTTAAATGACCACTGCAATAACTCGTAACCAGCGGATTGTGACAAATCTCCAGCAATCAAACACACAGAAGCGTTAAACGACCAGTGGAATAGCTCGTTACCAGGCGCGACCGAACGGATTGGGACAAGTCGCCAGCAATCAAACACACAGAAAGGTTAAATGACGACTGGATTAGTCGTTCTTTCCCAAATGATGGTCTTGAACTCTCTCGATCTCTCTCCTCCGCAGAGGCTTCAAGACGGAGAAAAAGACTGAGGAAAAAGGGCGCGCGGGGAATCATGCCTTCCACTTTCCCAGAGGTCACCGCGCGCTCACCATTCTCTTCCCCAGTCCTCCAAGATATTCAAACCTCACGCTAGCTCTCCCTTCCCTCCTTGAAAAACCCCAAGGAACCTCTGCGGAGGAGAGAGCACAATTAACATGTCTTTTGTCTTATGCACGGTCAACTGAGGCCAAACAAGACAACAGAAACACACAATGAACAGATCTTGTGTCTTATGCACGGTCAACTGAGGCCAAACAAGACAACAAAAACACACAATTAAGAAATTCTTTACTGATGACTGATCTGGGTACACCATATAGCGTACAACTTCAAAACCTAGCTTAACGCTAACCATCTAAATATACGAATAACCTGAAAACTTTGCACCCGTGTAAGAGGGTGATAATTGGGTTAACCTTTCAAAAATGTAAAACCGCCTACAAATTAGTCGTTCATGTAATAAACCGTTTTAACCGTATTAACTATAGTAATATTAACCGTCTTCGAAAAAGACCTGAAACTCGACCTTAAACCGTAACACTTTTTTTCCAACGGTTAACCGTAAAACGTTTCTGCGTTGTTATAACAGATTTGCGGTTATATGTATAGTGACAAATCAGCGGCAGTGTTCAGTTTAACTGTTTTGTTTGGAACTTTCGTTCTTCCATTTGGGGCAATACACAACCAAACTTTGACAACGTTCAATGGCTTGATCTGTATCCTCAATAATCGAAGTAAGACATTCAGCAAATTTGGAGAAACCAACTTCCTCTAAACTGGTTAACACCCAATGGTAGAACAACCACACTTCTAAAGCAAAATTGATTTGTCTTAGAATGAAGTTGTGGCTTTAAAATATTATTCTAATTAGCCAAATCTATGTAATCCGTAATATTCATGTTTGTTTTCTGATAATTTGGACATGCTTTCCCTTTTCAGACATATATAAATGCCTTAAAGCTTCCCTTGGATTTTTATCTTAATAGATGTTTTTTCCCTAAAAATAGTAACAAAAAGCGGCCTTTACAACCACTATTCTAGCAAACGATCGTTAACTCGCATTATTCCAAACAGCAACATGACTTTATACAAGTATCAGGTTTGAAATGTCTACCAGTTACACATGCTGGAAGGGTAAATATATTTGTTTCTGACACTTCAACAAAAATGCATTCAAACTCGTACGAGTATACGATAGATTCTTGCTATCTCTAAATCTCAAGAAATCGTTATAACCAGATTTGGGGATAGAGTAAGATTTAACATTCAGTTTAGTGCTGTACTCAGCACATCTGCATGTTATGCTTATCATTTTAATCTGGGTTCAGTTTTGACCGTCTGTTGCCTGTTCTTTGATGCAACCGCGCCATTTGTTATAAAAATTGAACTAATACAGAAGAAAATCACACGAGATCAATGACAACTCGAAATTGCGTGCGACTCCTAAACATCGTAAAAAAACAACAACTAGCTAACTATCTACGAACGAAGTATTGTGTGTAAGGTAAATAGTTTACCTTTCTCGCTTCGTTGAGTTCAATCTCCCTCCCTCCCACATGGGCCTGTTGAGGTCAATCTCTCCCAATCCTGGGTGGTTGCAGGAGATGCTCATTGGAATATTTTGAAAACTGATCAGGCTCAAAAAATTACTTTATCAAGAACTTCCACTGCCCTAAAAAGCACTAAATCCTGGAGTATCAACCCAAAAATAAAATAATCAGACGCCATTTTGTTGTCTGTTTCAGCGATAATCAAACGTCTCTAATTTAGTAACGAATCCACACTATTTGACTATAATGTTTCACTGTTGCATGACATTTTACCCTTAAAGATACCCAACTCGGAAAGCTTCCGCTTTTCCCTTAGGTTCAAGCGACACACTAGCTGATAGTCATTGCTTTATTTAGAATTACAATCCCTTAAAATACGAAGCGCATCCACCACTTACAGTCTTACGGAGTAGCCCTACCCATTTATCCCGTTTTCCCGGGTTCCACCTCAGCCAGCGATCGCTACAGCTATTTCTAAACAAGTTGACCGATGAAAAGTGCAATACTCAGCGTGACAGCAGTCCTAATCTTACCGGGTTCCACCACAGCTAGCGATCGCTACAGCTGTTTCAAAACAGGTTGACCTATGAAAAGTGCAATACTCAGCGTGACAGCAGTCCTAATCTTAGCTGTTTCAAAATAGGTTGACCTATGAAAATTGTAATAGTCAGCGTGACAGCAGTCCTCGTCTTACCAAGGGTTAAAACGCTGAGTTTTGACACAATTGATCAGAATTATCTCACTTCGTGATTTGCTGCTTTCGTTTACTTCATGTACCAGTCAATGGATGGTACGTAACCTCATAAACAGGACTCCCATAGTTCCTTTCGTGCTTGGTTTTGCATTTTGCAAATATCAACGTTGCTTGTATTAGTTAACAACTATATCCTGAAGTGGAGGTGGCTAGTGACTGTTATTTACCCAACCGCGTAGCGGTGAAGTAAATATCTAAATCACTGGGCACCGACACTGAGGGGGATAGTTGTTTTAGTATTAACCAAACAGATGGTTTTTGTGTTTGTAGGAGTATCTTCTTCGTTCATTTGACGACTTTCCTCTTCCGTGACAGTGAAAAACGAGTCGCCATTTTGAAAATTTTGTCTGGAGGTGGTAATCCTAGGATATACCGTGTCTGATGAACCAATCAGAGCGCGCGAAAAGTGCTATCCACCTGTTTGGTTAATATTAATTTTACATACACGTTAAATCTAGGCGAAGGAAACTGCATATTATACTGCAAGTTTTGTCTGCCAAAATAGAAGTTAAGATAACCTACAGCAAACCACTGTTAAAGTGAAGAGAGACGTGTTGGAATTCGAGGCAGCATCAAAACCGAGTTAAATTAACTCCAGATGAACGAGATCGAATCTACTGCAGTTTTCATCCTGTTACTTAATAGTACTATTTGCTGTTTGAAAATACACTACTACAGCTACTAAAACCACCCACACCATTTAAAAATGGGAAGATATAAAAATATAGAACAGTTTTCCAACATAACTAATCTACTCTAAGATTCTAGTCTTTTTTTTAATATAAAGCTTTAACCAGAAGTCTGTAAGCGCTATCATTTTGAACAGTTTGGTCGGCCCGATCGATCAGTTCTCAAATGGAGGTTGAAACGATTTCGTCAAAACGGGCCTCGCGTATTGATTAGAACCGCTCAGCTCTCCCTGATCCCTTGAGAAACGACCAGACCGGTCAAAACTATTAGCGCCCCGTTTGCAGGGTTTGTCTGGTTTGCTCGTTTAGGCTTTTATAGAAAAAAGGGTATCTTTGTTGTACACCCCAAGCAATGAGAAACCTTTACAAATGTTCTGAGAGAAATATATCTACATTCAGTTCAATGGCCACCAGTTGAGGAACGCTAGCTTCCTGTTTTAGAAATGAGCATCCGCGTACACTTCCAGTCCACAGGCGACGAGTATGTCGTAAAACTGTCCAGCGGTTAGATCTTTGAATGTGGAGCACAAACACTCGAGAAATGTTCCTGCTGGATCAGTCGTTCTCTTGTTCAAAAACCTGATCTTGTCGGGAGACATTCCCACACGCTCGGCTAAGACAGTCCAGTGCTCGCCGCCTGGTAAGTATAAACGGTATTTTTTTTAATACATACACACTTTCTGTTAAAGAACAAAAATCGAAATCTTATTCGGCTTAGAGTACTTTCTCATATTTTGAAAACTCCATGCAGTGACTCTAAAGTGAAAGTACACTCAATAGATTTACTGCTTCTCAATTTTTGCCGAGAAAAACAGAATAAAAATTCTGAAAGGCTAGAGACGGCTAACAGTTACTGAAAAACTAAAGGTTTATTTTTTTTAATGTCACTGACTACTAAACATACTCGTATCAATCACAGGGACCGCGGAGCAACTTTGAGATTGGGGGGGGGGGGGCACCATTAGTGCCCCAATATTGGGGGGGCACAAGACACTTTCTTACTAACTCTTTATAATTTTAATAATATTGGGGTGGCACGTGCCCCCCCCCCCCGGCCCCCATACTCCACGGTCCCTGAATCAAGAGACTTAATGCAGCCGAAACCAATTGTAGAATTGCACACATTTTAGGTATCCTGCTCATGATCAGATACTGATTTGCCTTTTAATTCAGGGACATCATAATGGTCTGTACAGTTTCAATCTACTAAAACCAACCAAATATTATAACCATGCACTTGATTCTTCATCAGAATTCGTACAGACTACGGGTCATGGAAAACCGGGAAGGTTATGGACTTTCGCAAATTCGTTTAACAGGCCTGAAAAGTCATGGTATTTTGATTTTAGAAAATGAAAATCACTCTTTGAAAACATGGGTCAGTTTACTTTTATTAGTAAGAAGAAAACAGAAACATGCATGCAGAAACTTATAGACAGCTAGATTCCCATGAGATCAGAATTATATATGGATCAGTAGATATCTTAATTTATATCCTAAAGAATATGGTCAAAATTATGTCATGGATAATAGATCATGGAAAATCACGGAATTTCAGAAGGTCAAAAGAGTACGAACACAGTTCATTAGTTTTATAGGTATTTTTTAAATATCTTGAAAGCGAGAAACCTTTTTTCCTACAACTGTCCTGTTTATATCTTCCAGGTAGTTAATAACAACATTTTATGGATCTCAGTTTTAAGACAAAACTTGCACCGCATATTATTAATTAATGATAATTTGGTGCTATAAATATAACGTCGCTTTCTATTCCGAACAGAACTTTACCATCACTGAAAAGCGTACATACCTGACAACGACATCGCAAGGTTACCAATCCTTGTACAAGGAACCTCTCTTAAGAGCATGTCTTCTCGGACAATGGGGCCTTGAAGAACAAGTAAGGTCAGAACATCAACTTTACTTTGCAGACTGATTGCTTAGAAAGTAGAAGTGTGTGATAGCATTACAGTTTAGTAATAGAGCCGTTTATACGAGAGAAAATAATGCGTGACTAAGTTTAGACGCGACCATTGTTAGACGTGAACTGCTCCTGTAAACGCTACAAATAACTTGGTCGCGTCTTAGTTTAGTCGTGACTATAAAGGCTGGACTATAGTTTTGAGTTGTTCATGACTAAGACGCATCTTAATTTGGATGTAAAACTGTTCGTATAAACTGCGACTGAACTTTACAGTCATCTCAGTCATTTAGGTTGGCATGACAAAAGAAGAATGCGTCTGAGGTTTTCTATCTTTCCGAAAATTTCTCAGTCGAAGATCCCGAGTATTTGACTATCCAAACGAAAACTCCTCCTGTTTTTTTTTTTTCATGCATATGGAAAAAAGTCGTGTTGCCCCAGTGTATTTCTTCTTGGCCGAACATTCACACCAACCTTTTGCTTCAAAAGGGGCTTATTAGAGAGGGAGGCTTGTTAGAAAGGGGGCTGGTTAGAGGATATACAGTAGTTTAATTAAAAGATTTAAACAAAAGGCTACTGACGTCTCAAAACTGAAGCTTCAATCTTTACTTCAATTAAAAATCTCAGAAAGAAATCTCTGTAGTCGCGGCCTTTGGGGCCGTTCATTCCTTGTGTCCGGGGTTGGAGCTGAAGACAAAATATTTTTAAGTCTCAAAAACTTTTGACCGAACCTGGTTTTGAGGTTTATTCATTACAAACAACTACATATAAACTTGGCAGTAAATTCTTGCTTCCTAAAAAATTCCTCTTCAGTCCCAACCAAGGTAATAAATAATGACCCATCCCTTAAAATGTTGAAAAGTTTTACTATTTTTTAGTCTTTTCATTACCCACCGACAAGTGTAAATAATAAAGGATAAACACAACTCCGAAAAACATCGTTGTAAAAACTTTTAAGTTAGAAACAACTGAATGTGAAGATGTCTTGTCAATATTTCGATTTTATTCCATATATACCATTTACCGGTATAAGAGCCGCGAAATGTTGACAAGACATCTTCACGTTCAGTTGTTTCTAACTTAAATATTAAGTTTTTACAACGATGTTTTTCGGAGTTGTGTTTATCCTTTATTATTTAGTCTTATTCTATTATTTTATATTCAGTATTGTTATGTAATGACCGCTGACCAAAATGGAAGACTCGTCTTACCAGATGGAGAACAAGTAAAGAAAATACAAATAAAATGAAGAACTCTTTACCTGCTGCGCCAGGTACTCTCCTCTTCAGGCTTCTCATCACGTCCTCTCTGCCCATGCTCTTAACATACCGTGCAAAGCTCCTGACCTTGCAACAGACATCAGCAGTGGGCATCTCCAGTGCTTTGCTGTCAACTTGTAAATAGTCTGCCAAACGTACCACGACTTCATCCGCTGGAGCTTTCTTGATGTACCTTTCCATCTCACTGTTGAGAATCAGTTCTTTTGTGCCCCCGTATACTTGCAATTCATCAGTGACAGGTTCTGGAAGCCGAAGGTCCTCAGCCAGTGTGGCAAGCGTATCTCTAACAGCACCAGGCTCTCGATACGGTACAACTTCGCTACATTCTTTGCCAGCTTGCTGACCGCCAGTGTAGAAGCTGCTTTGGTGATTTTTGACTAAAATAGAACGATAAAATAGTTTTTGCGTATTTCTTTCACCATAAACTAAACACATTCATGTCTGCATTAAGAAACTATTTTAGTTTTACATTCACTTAAACACTGATCTTTAGCAAATATTCGAATTCTCCTAGTTGAAGGTGACCAGTTTCTTTCTTTCTCTATATAGTTAGAAACGTTAGTCCATCAACGGTTTGTTTGCCCGTATATCTATCTATTAATCTGCCTGCCGACCATCCCCGCCCTACTGTTTCATTTCTGCTAATCACTCTGCAGCCAGCCAGTAATATTTATATATTAATTAACACAGGAACACATCACTTATACAAAGATAAATACCTTGACCACAGGGTATACTCAAACCAGCTGCACCGGACTCATCAGCAGCTTCCTAACGAGATGAAAAGGAAGCGAGGCTCCAGTTTATCCGCTTTTGAAAGGGCTCTAAACACTTGGAAGTAGCGCAATATAAGTAGGTTATTATTATTTTTGTTATAACTGTTATTATTATTATTATTATTATTATTATTACTTTATTAAAAATTACCCAAACATCTGGAGAGCTAGATGAAAAAGCAGCCTGCGTTATACCTATAAAATTGTTCTCATTTACCAATGTTTTGCATCAGCACGAAGTAGCGGACTCTGAAAATATTGATTTAGAATTCAGACTGACAGGGTTTACTTAGGATTTGTAGACTGATAATCTCAATCTAAGTTGAATAGTAACGGATCTGAAATAAATGGAGCGGTACTGAATCCCCCAAAATTTGTTGTTTATTGCAAATCGCCCAAGTCAATTCTTTCACATTCTGTATTAGAGCCTTCTAACAGCTTCAAAAGAACGTAACATTTATTTCACGTTTAGTTCCGAACAGTTGACTGAACCTCCTCTGAAATGTGTACCTTGTATATGTTAGTTCTAGCCTAAACAAATACCGTAATGTATTTAAGAATGAAAGCTAAATACCGTAAAATCCCACTTTAAAGCCCTTCCGGTTTTTGGGGGGGGGGGGGGGGGGGGGGGGGGGGGGGGGGGGGGGGGGGGGGGGGGGGGGGG
>JAOEJI010890692.1:0-13680 GCA_025448255.1 Umimayanthus chanpuru
GCTATGTTGTGTTCTTCGGATTTCTTCGCATTATAATGTTTAACACAGTGACAATTAATAAGGAATCATTCTATATTGCGAGTCTGGAGTCAGTAATGTTCAAAGGGGGTGTTACTTTTGGCGCTGAAGAATATATACTTTAAATTTGAGAACGCTCTTAATAAACATAAAACAAGAACAATATATTCTAAGGTTCTTGTGAAGTGAGTAAAACTCCAAGTAGTGGAATTCTTTGTACAACAACGCCTTAATTTACTTCTCTAGGATCAGCGTCAGCTGCGTTTTGCATGCAAAACTTGGCAATACCAGCTGCTTCGAGTGTTTTGGTTATTTATCTACAGTTTAATTCTCTTACTTTTTGAAAAAAGGCAAACATTACGGTTTGATGTTTGCTGAACCTCAATAGTAGCGCTTCCTTTTGGCAAGATATCTCCAGGTTTTCTTTGTTGTTCTTCAGAAACAATTGTCTTTTTTTATTGTATTTAATATTTTGTTAATTGAAACTGTCTCCACATGAAACATTTTGACAATATGCGACTGACATTTTAAGCTAAACAAAGTAGAAAGAAGTAATCTTATTTTTATTAATGTTCTGGAACATAACTGACAATTCGGCCGGACACGACATTCCGTAGAGCATGTCAGGGACCATTCGTGGGTGCATTAGTAGCGAAGAGTATTGCTAAGATGAACAACTCTACGGAGTTTGAGGGTAATGAGAGCGTTGCAAACCGTACAACGATCGATGTGGAGAATGTCCACATCAGTTTTGCAACATGTACGCTTTCCATTGCAGCAATTGTCTTGGGATTACCCGGTAACATTTTGATCATTCATGCTGTAAGGAGTCGAAAGCAGATGCAAAATGCTAGAAACTACTTTATCGAGAGTCTGGCGTGTTCTGACATCGTAGCATTGCTGATTATTGTACCGTTTTCCACTCTGAACATTGGACAGTTTTTGCGTTACATACCCGAGGCTGTGTGCAAATCATTAATACCAGCAACTAACGTTGTGGTCGTAATTTCGTTGTTTACTCATGCTGCCATCGCCCTTGAAAGACGCCGAGCCATCGTATTTCCTCTCTTGCCCAAACCGAGTCCAAGAAGAATCAAAACTTTTATCGCCATAATTTGGCTGTTACCAACAATCGTGTTTGGCCCAACAAGTTACCCCATGATCCGGGTCTCCTCGACGAGACATATTTGTACATATACTTTTTCTATTGGTTCTGGCGCAGCATATATCACAGTTTTCGTTATAGCTACCGTAGCATCAAGCTTTGTTATCCCTCTTGTAGTAACAACATGCTCATATCGACAGATTATTCGTACGTTAAAACAAAATGCTGCTGCAATTGGAGAATTGGCGGAAACTAACGCAGCAGTTGCTCTTCGACTCAAAAACCAACGCAAAGTTGTTAACTCTCTGTTAACTCTCGTGTGCGCTTTTGTAATATTGATTACTCCTTTTAGTATAGTTTGTTTGCTTTGGTTTATGGGTTATGATACGAAGGTTAGTCAGTCAGCAACTCTGCGATATCGACTAGTTACTGCATCGATTTATTACATGGTCTATGCGCTAAATCCGGTAATACTATACATTAACAGCACCGAGTATCGATTAGCTTTCAACGACACTTTCAAAGTGTGGAAGAGTCTATTCGGTAGAGTATTTTCTTGTTGCAGCAAAAGTAAATCCCTCAATGGCAATCGTTCAAAACGATTCCCTTCTGTAATAGTTCTTTTCGCTATAAACAAAGGAGCAGATGGACATTGATGGTTACAAAGATGTGAAAAGATGTGTCAAATAAATGAAGACACTTCATACATGTTCCTAGTTACTAGCATGTATTCTAGATGCTTTCAGGACAAACTAGAAATACGTAACGTAGCTATAGAGTTAGATATTTTCGTTTCCTCTGTTAAAATTATACATTTTGTTGTTTTTGCTGCTGATTCAGTTTAGTTTAGTTTTGATCTGTAATTAATATTTAATTTAAAGATGGAAGTAACTGTTTTCAAAGAAAAATAAATAGCACTTGGGAAGACACCACCTTTTCAATGAAAGATGTTAAGTCACCATACTTGAATTTTAAAATAGAAGATAGTAGCAAAAGCGTTTATAAACACTAAGCGCAGAGAAACATATTTCAGTAGAATAACTGATTTTCCACACTTAACGGTACTTTTTTGTTTTACAACAAATTTGAACCGCAGAAGTTAAATGTTTGATCATATTTTTGCGGTGATTATTTCAATGCAATAGGTAACATTTTAGGATGGTAAAACACCCCCTTTTGTAATTGTATTTTCATCATAAAAAGGATGCGAAGGCAATTGATTGTCGCAAACCGTAACAAGAAAGTGTTCAAACTAAAAACGTCTTATATTATTGGCAAAGTACACGAATTGTCATTTCCTTTCGTCATTGAATTTCTAATGAAAAATGTGATAGAAATTGATCTTGCAACCTCTTTTTCAGATTGTGTTGAATGTTTACAAGGACGTGTTGCAAGACAGACGGTGCCTTTATCATGTTTATATATTTATGAACTATAACTTATTAATTTATGTGCAACAATACTGCTGGGATTTTATCTTGGTGGGACCTGATTCTATATGGTCTAAAGAAACTTTGACTGTTGCAATACAAAAGATTTTTAACTGGGGATGTTTCGCAAGGTACAGTGTCATCAAGCTGGAGCTTTGTCTTGTTCCTTGCTCGGTATTTCATTGTTGAATCACATATGCTTGAATATATCAATGATGCACGTTATTTATGAGAAGTACACTGTAATATGAAAACAATGAGGTTAATCACTAACAACAAAATAGGATCCAAATATTCAAGTTGGAATATCGTCTTGATATATATTGTCCAATATACTTTATTGCTTGTGGCTGATCTTCCGGGGTACTGAATTAGTAAGAGAAAAAAAGAGAACTTCAATTATCCAAAACAGACTCCTTTGTAGATGTTAAACTCAACATGACTTGCTAAACTGTAAATAAAAATCATCCCGCAATTTAATGTCAATTTAATTCATCCTATATTTTACATCTGATATTCAAATAACTTTTTACTGAAAAATATTTTGTTAAACAGTGTTGTAATGACAACCGTTAATCGGATCTCGATTTTTGCCTTTATATATGTATTTTTCTTAGTATTGTGTTAGAATTTCTTGGAATTCTTCTAAAGATAATTTCTTTCATAAGGAAAATGACTATTGGAAACATTCTATTAATCCAACTACACAAATGAAGACATTAGACTTGCCACAAGTTTTGGAACATCTATCTTCCTACCATGAAGTTGGAGAATAACTCCAAGGTTGTTGTAACAACTATTTTTTTGACAATTTCATAGCTTTTTGAGTTTGTTATTAGTAAAATATATTCTTACAATTTCAAACTAAGCTCAAATTGCTATAGTTCTAAATTGTGATCCTTTTATAGCAGCTTGTTTGCCAGGTTATTTTCATATAACTTACTGTCTTGGAAACATTTTGTGGTGTAATATGTAATATCTCAACCAATAAGATGTGAGACAATTAGGCACAAAATATAGTTATTTCTTGCTCCCTCAATGTTACGAAAAAACATGACTTGATGAATTAAAAAGACGATACGAGTAGATTTGCGAGCGATCTGTTGAAGAGCTGGAAGCAGAAGTGTCTAACTTTAGCACCTCGTTATTTTTTTTTATCAGTAGCTTCAGTTTTAAACTACTTCACTCGCATGTGGTAAGAGTTATGTTCCAAAATATTTTTCTAAAAATCCAGATAAAAACGATAATCAGTCAAACTTGTTGAAACAGATTTTATAAGTTAGTAAACTTCACCATTATTAAAGGAAAAAGCTTTCATCTAAATGTAAGATTAAACAAATATGTTTAGCATGCAGCAATAAAAGGAAATCCTCTCATTGCGCTTCTCTTAGCAAACAAGAGATATTGCCATTTGCGTTATGGTTAGCTGTTAGTAGATATAAATACTTCTGCGACTCAAAGATCAAAGACACACTGTAAATGAAACTAGCACCATTCCAGTATAGCTGAAACATAAGTGAGCTCTTTCAAAAGAAAAGATTGGTTGCTAGGAAGGTTTTTATTTCAGGGTAGAGAGATATAATTTCAGATTTCAGTATTATACAATAAAACAGGGTGTGGTTGATAGGGTGATAATTTTCCATATATGGAAAGGGGCACTCCAAGCATTTTCTTTCATAAACACCGAGTACCAAATTCAATTACTAGTAAGGCAGTTGTTTAATAAACAACAGAACATATAAGAAAATATTAATTAAAGCAAATATCTATGAATGAAAACTATTATTTACGGTGGTATGTCAGCCACTAACAACGCACAATTTCCATTCCATTAAAGCAATAGGGTGAAGTACAAAGGTGTTTGTAATTAAACTTTGTAGACTGTCACAAAAAAGGATGCTTTCTGGACAGGCATGGACATGTAGTGTAAATTTAAAAACTAATATGTTTTTCTTTCGAAATTCACAACTGCGTAACTTTTCGATTGGCAATGTGTCATAAAATATGATTACCTGACATAATTTAATTTCCGTTGTTTTTTCACGCAAAAATAAAGGTTGTTCCTAAGTATACACAAAATATGGTAGTGTAATCTGCAAATAATGAAGCAAGTTGATTATAATCAAGTTAGAAAATGTTATTGAAAGCTGTACAATATCACGATTTACATATAAGACAGTGAAGAGAAAGGAATTTGCACTGAGGCAAATCGGACATTAACGTTGGATTCGGGTGATGTCGGTGGAATATGGCTACCACTACAAACTATACGACGATCGATACGGGAGAGAACCACATCACTATTGCAATGTGTACGTTTTCCATCGCAGTAATAACTTTGGGATTACCGGGTAACATTTTGATCATTCATGCTGTGAAGACTCGTAAGCAGATGCAGAATACTAGAAACTACTTCATCGTGAGTCTGGCGTGTACCGACATTGTAGCATTGATGATTTCTGTGCCATTTTATACTATTAACTATGCACACATTTTGTACTACATGCCTGAGGCTGTATGCAAAACCTTACTACCAACGGGTAATGTTGTGGTGGTAATTTCAGTGTACACGCATGTTGCCATCGCCCTTGAAAGACGTCGAGCCATCGTGTTTCCTCTCCTGCCTAAACCTAGTTCAAGAAGAATCAAAACATTTATCGCTCTTATTTGGTTGGTGCCAATCATCGTTTTTGGTCCAACGGTTTACTATTTTAGCCAGCTTTACTGGGGAAGATTTTGTTCTTATGGAATTGATCTTGAAGAAGCGTATTTGAAAGCCTTCTTTGTGTTTTTCGTTGTAACAAACTTTGTTATCCCACTCGCAGTGCTAATATGGTCATATCGACAAATTGTTCTTGCTCTAAAACATAATATTGCTCCAACTGAAGAGTTAACGGTAACTAACGCAACCGTTGTGCGTCGACTCAAGAACCAACGAACGGTTGTTAACTGTCTGATAACTCTTGTGTGCACCTTTGTAGCACTGACTTTTCCTTTTTACTCATCGCTCATGTTAGTTACTTTCATAACAAGGATGGATTTTTTTACCTTCCATGTAATCGCCCTGTGCATACACTTTATGCTATTTACGCTAAACCCGATAATATTGTATGTTAGCAGCACCGAGTATCGATTAGCATTCAACGAAACCTTTAAGAAGTGGAAAATTATATTGTGTAGAATATTTAGGTGTTTAAACACAACGATGTGCCTTAATGGCGATGACTAAAAGAGATAACTTCTTGAATTGCTTTTTCTATCATAATTGTATAACTATTATGTGTTCTAAGAAAAGTAAATTCCTTAATGGCGATCGTTGATGACTGCTCCCTTCGGTAGTTTCTCTTGCTATCATAAACAAAGGATGTGAAGGAGATTGGTAGTTGCAAAACGTAGTAGAAAAATGAACTCTAATGAAAATTTTCAACCTTTTTTAAGTTATTACCAAACGAATTACAAATCAGCTGTTAACATGGATAGAGAAGTAGAGATAAAGTATTAGTAAAGTATGGGTAACTAAATTGAGAAGTATCATTAGATATAGCGGTAGAGAAATATGAACTACTATTAAAAATTCATAAATAAATAGAGGGAGCGCAACTGGCGAAGAGAAAACGATAATTCATCTTTGCTACAGAAAATGGTACATCAAAACGCAGCAAGCTAAACAGCGTATTACAACTATATGAATGGTTGTTTTGAAATTGCTGGTTCTGCTGAAACAAGACAACTACAGTGAATCTCCACAACTAAATCTCTTCTTCATTACCTCTTTCTTTAGAACATACATTTTGGAAACGGATATTTGACAAAAGTTAAGAAAAATATGATACTGTTTTCTGTTTTGATAAAGAGGGAAATGACTATAATGTGTTCTTCGGATATATCTTTGCATTAATCTTTAACAGAGTGATAAAGAAGGAATTATTCTGTATTTCGAGACTGAAGACAGTAACTAAGATTGTATTAAGGCTCTAAAGAATACGTTGAAAACGCTTTTAACAAACTAGAAATAAAACAAAATTCGTTCAAACTTTCTTGTGAAATGCGTAAAAGTATCAGTAGTTGAATTCTGTATATAACAACGCCTTAGTTGAGTTTTTCTAGGAATAGCTTCAGGTTCTTTTTGCATTTAAAAAAATCAGCTGCTTCGTGAGTTTTGATTATAACCTATAGTTCAATTATCTTACTCTTTGAAAAAGACAAACATTACGGTTTGATGTTTGCTGAACTTAAACGGTAGCGCTTCTCTTTGGTAAGATCTCTTCCAATCTTCTTTATTTGTTATTCAGAAATAATTGTAATATTTATTGTATTTTGTATTTTGTTAGTTCAAACTGACTTCCCATGAACCATATTGTCAGTAAGCAACTGCCACACGGAAATGAAGAAACTGACAAGAAAGTAAATAATTTTTATTAACGTTTTGGAAGATAACCGACAATTCTACAACACGACATGCCATAGAAAAGTGTTGTAAAAGGGACCATTTGTGGGTGAACCACTTGCAGAAAGTGTTGGTAAGATGAGCAACTTTACGGAGTTTCAAGGCATCGATGTGCGAAATATCCACATCAGTATTGCAATGTCTACGATTTCCATTGTAGCAATTCTTTTGGGAATACCGGGTAACGTTTTGATAATCCATGCTGTGAGGAGTCGAAAGCAGATGCAGAATGCTAGTAACTACTTCATCGTTAGTCTTGCGTGTTCTGACATTGTAGCATTGTTGATTGCTGTACCATTTTCTACCCTAAACTTTGGACATGTTGTGCGTTACATGCCCGAGGCTGTGTGCAGAACATTATTGCCAATAGGTAGCGCTTTAGTGGTAATTTCAGTGTACACTCACGTTGCTATCGCCCTTGAAAGACGCCGAGCCATCATATTTCCTCTCCTGCCCAAACCGAGTCCAAGAAGAGTCAAAATATTTATCGCCATTATTTGGCTGGTGCCAGTACTTATTCTTTCTCCAATATATTACCAAATGGGCAAGGTCCTTTTGAGATATTCTTGCACAGTTAATATCTTGAATGGGGCAAATGAAACATATATGAGAGCCTTCGTCTTAATTGGTACAGCATCAATCTTCGTTATCCCTCTTGTGGTACTTACATAGTCATATCGACAGATTATTCATACGCTAAAACAAAATACCGCTTCTATTAAAGATTTGGTGGAAACTAACGCAGTAGTTGCTCTTCGACTCAGGAACCAGCGAAAGGTTGTCAGCTGTCTGATAACTCTTGTTTGCACCTTTGTAGCATTGAATTTTCCTTTCTATTTAGCGAACTTTTTAATGGTATTCATGAAAACGCTCGAATCGTATTTTATTTTCACTTTCAGTGCGATCACTCTGTGCATTCATTTTATGATATTTTCGTTAAACCCAATAATATTGTATGTTAGCAGCACTGAGTATAGATTAGCATTCAACGAAACTTTGGAATTCTGGCAAAACTTTTTCTGTAGAATATTTTCGTATTTCCGCAACAGTAAATCCCTTACTGGCAACGGTTCGAAAGAGCCCTCTTTTGTAATTGCTCTTTCTATGAAGAAGAAAGGATGTGAGATGAATTGAGAGTCACAAAAACGTAGTGAAAAAGTGTTCTCTGTTGAAACACTCCAAGACCTAATTAAAAAGGGAATTAAAAGAGGAGATAAAGAAATATACCAACTAAAGTTAAACACTGTGAATTATGGCTGTTTTATTGGTTATAAAACTGATCAATTTAGACAATGAATGTTGTTTTACCATTAAACATGACTGACTATTTTTAGGTTCAGAATACTTCTTCAGAATGGTAAATGGAAACGTTGTTCTGATGAAACAATGACAAAATGTCGGACAAGATGACACTGATCAATTCAATGCGATTGCACTTTTCTGACAACGTAACACATTAGTAACTAAATTTTATTATGTGTGGAAATGCACACTTGACAAGATGTTAGCAAAATATGATGCTGTCTTTCTGTTCTGAACAGAAAATCTCATTCATTGGGTTAAAAGGTAAAGGTTGTGATGTGTTCTTCGGATATCTCTTCGCATTAAGAAGGAATCATTCTATATTGCGAGTCTGAAGTCAGTAACCAAGAGAAAACTCTTGGAACGTTCTCAATAAAGGCAAAACAAAAAACATATGTTCTAAGGTTCTTGTGAAGTGAGTAAATATCCCAGTAGTGGATTCTTTTTCATAACAACGCCTTAATTCACTTCTATAGAACCAGCTTCAGGTGCGTTTTTGCATGCAAAATTTGACAGTATCAGCTGCTTCGTGCATTTTGGTTCGTATCATCTGTGGTTTAATCATCGTACGTTTTGAAAAACAGATAAAGGGTTTGATGTTTGCTGAACCTGAATAGTAGCACTTCCTTTTGGCACGACATCTTCAGATATTCTTTATTGTTCTTCAAAAATAAATGTTTTCTACTATACATTAGTAACATGGTCATATCGACAGATTATTCGTACGATAAAACATAATACTGCCTATATTAAAGATTTGGTGGAAACTAACGTAGCAGTTGCTCTTCGACTCAAGAATCAACGAAAAGTTGTCAACTGTCTGATAACTCTTGTTTGCGCCTTTGTAACACTGCATTTTCTTTACTATTAAGCATTCAATTTTCCTTAAGATTTAGCTACTATTTTAATTTTATTCATGAAAACGCTCGGATTGTATTTTATTTTCACGTTTGGTTTTAACATTCTATGCATTGATTTTATGATATTTTCGATAAACCCAGTATTATTGTATGTTAGCAGCACCGAGTATAGATCAGCGTTCAACGAAACTTTGGAATTGTGGCGGAAATAGTTTTGTAGAACATTTTCGAATTAAAACAAAAGAATTTCCCTTACTGGCGAGCGTTCGAAAGCGTGCCCTTTAGTAATTGCTTTTTCTATCAAAAACAGAGGAAGTGATGGAGATAGACAGTTGCAAAGGCGTAATGGAAAGCCAGCTTATTTCAAACTTCAGTGCAACACCTATTAAAAAGATCACCAATCAAAAGAGAAAAGGGATAGAGAAGTATTCCAGGTTAAACGCTATAACTAAGTATGGCTCTTTCATAGGACATAAAAATTACTCATTTTAGACAATAAAAGTTTTTTTTACAGTCAAACATGAACTATTTTCATTTAAATACAAGTAGAAACATCTTCAGAATGGTAAATGGAAACCCTGTTTTGACGAAACGAGGACAAAATGTTGCTCGAGGTGACACTAACAAATCATTCCAAGGCTGAAAGTTACTGCACTTTTTTCGAAAAGCGTTGCACTCTAGTGTTGAAATTTTAAGATAATATATACTTTAAATTTATTTATCACAGCGAGAAGATTTAATGGATATTGTATCCTCTTCAGTATATAGTAACAACGTAGATTGAAGTTAACAATATACGCTTAATAACCGGACATCCCAAGTCTTCATTACATCACGAATCCGGCAACATCTCTTGGTGCTGTGTACGGTTATCATTTCCAATATGTCAATACTAGTAAAACTGGTATTTCTATGTCCAGGTCAGTATGTTTCCAATATAAGTTAAACTTTAACACGTGTCTACTAAGTAACACTTTTTTATATATATAAGAACGTCTACTGTATTTTTGGGCTGAAGCTTGATGTTCTTAAATATTTTGAGGATTTCATCCTCAGGTGTTCTTACATTATTTTGGAACATAACTTTTAGTATTGGGTGTCCATTTGCTGTTTCCTTTTCGAACATAGTTGGCAATTTTTCGCGATTTTTTTGTATGGCACGATCTCGATAGACGCACGCCCGTGCACCCATTAAATCGCGTGCTTACATTCAACCAATAAAACTGTTCTTTGCCTCGTGCTCTTCCAACCTCCCGTGTGCGTCCATAACTTGTTGGACGAACGCTACGTATGGAGCATTTCTTAAATATTTATGTTAGGTTTCAAAAGTATTTGTTTTTATATTTTCTTAAATTTTCTACTTCTTAAAACTGCCTCCACATGAAATATTTTTCAATTTTCAACTGATATACACAACAACACAAAAGGACAACAAAATGAGTTGAAAATTTATGAAAATATAATTGAAAACTCTACAACACGTCAGGCCGTAGAACGGATATTTGTCTTCACTACAAAAAAACAATATATCCAAACGCAGCAAGCTAAACAATATAGCATAACTTTGTGAATGGTTGTTTGGAAATTGTTCCGGTGTGATAATTTAAAATATTGTTAATCTCTACGACTAAATCTTGTATTCATTATCTCTCACTCTGGAACATACTTTTTGCTGGAAACGCACACTCGATAAAAGATAATCAAAAGATGGTGCTGTTTTTCTGTTTTGAACACAAAATTTCATTTGTTGGTATACAACAATTGATTAAAAGGAAAACGGCTATGATGTGATTTTCGGATACCACATTGCATTAATCTTTAACAGAGTGATAAATATGAATCTATCTTTATTGCGACTCTGAAATCGATAGCCAAGAATGTATTAGTTGCGGCTCTGGAGAGTACTTTTTCAACGCTTTTAGTAAAACAATAAAATATGTATTTTAAAGTCATTCCGAAGTGAGCAAAAGCCCCAGTAGTCGAATTCATTGTACAACAACGCCTTAACTTTAATCTATAGGACCAGCTTCAGGTACGTTTTGCATGCAGAATTTGGCAATATCAGCTGCTTCGAGCTCTTTGGGTAGTATCTGCAGTTCAATTATTTCACCTTTTGAAAAAAAATATACGTTATGTTTGATGTTTGCCGAACCTCAATAGCAGCGCTCCCTATCGGCAACATATGATCCTTTTTATTGTTCTTCAGAAAAAAGTGTTTTTTTTTAAATATATTAAATAATTTGTTATTTGAAGCAGCCTCCACATGAAATATTTGTTATTAGCATATACCAATCCAGTGAATAGTGTTATTCGCGGGCTCTGATTGGTTCCCTATCTAGGAATATCCTAGGATATTCCTGGCTCGCATGACTGCACACGGAAGTGATAACATGGCGTCCCGGTTTCCGGAAAGTTTGAGCGAGGCTCAAATTTCAGAAATAAATGAGAAAGCCATCCCAATCAGTACAAAGAAAGCGACGAAATTTGGTGCGGGTGTTTTCCAAAGTAAGGTTTTATTTTTGAACATTATTCTACGTGTAAATTTCACAAGAGAAGTAGAAATTGTAACTCTAACACGAAACGAATGTCAACTAAAGAGTTTGTTTACAAATTTCAAAATACGGCATAAAAATGCAAATATTGTTATTTTTTACTTCACTGATTCACTGGTTGGTGTATGCTAATGTAATTATTCACCTCAGTGTCGGTGAAAAGCCCAGTATATTCACCTCCACTTCGGTGAATAATTGTTCAATATACAACTGAAAAACAGAGCTAAACAAAGTGATAAGAAAGTAAATCAATTTTAATAATGTTTCGAAACATAATCAATAATTTAACACCACGACATGTCATACAACAGTGTTGTGAAAGCCGGGGATCAATGACGGGTGAACCAGTGGCAACGATGATCAATTTTACGGAGTCTCGAAGTAATACTACCACTATAAACCATTCATCGCTCAAGATCGCAATGTATACGTCTGCCATTACAGCAATTCTTTTGGGAATACCGGGTAACATTTTGATCATCCATGCTGTGAGGAATCAAAAGGAGATGCGGAATGCTAGAAATCTCTTCATCGTAAGTCTTGCGTGTTCCGACATTGTATCATTGCTGATTTCTGTACCATTTTCCACTCTGAACTTTGGAAATGTTTTGCCTTACATGCCCGCGGCTGTGTGCAAAACATTTCTGCCAACAGGTGGAATTGTAGCAATAATTTCAGTGTACACTCACGTTGCTATCGCCCTTGAAAGACGCCGAGCCATCGTGTATCCTCTCCTGCCCAAACCGAGTCAAAGAAGAATCAAAACTTTTATCGCCATTATTTGGCTTGTACCTGTGCTTATTGTTGCTCCAATATATTACCAAATAGACAAGGAACTTTTGGGAAATTCTTGTACCTTTAATATGTTGAATGGACCAAAAGACGCATATCTGAAAGCCCTCGCTTTCACTGGTATGGCATCGATCTTTGTCATCCCTTTCGGAGTACTAACATGGTCATATCGACAGATTATTCGTACGCTAAAACAAAATACCGCTTCTATTAAAGATTTGGTGGAAACTAACGCAGCAGTTGCTCTTCGACTTAAGAATCAACGCAAGGTTGTCAACTGTCTGATAACTCTTGTTTGCGCCTTTGTTGCATTAACTTTTCCTTTCAATTTAGCGATCATTTTAATGGCATACATAAAAAAGCTGGAATCGTATTTTGTTTTCACGTTCAGTGCAATCACTTTATGCATTAATTTTATGATATTTTTGCTAAACCCAATGATATTGTATGTTAGCAGCAGCGAGTTTAGAGTAGCTTTTAACGAAACTTTGGAATACTGGAAAAAAATTTTCTGTAGAATGTTTTCTTGTCTCAACAAAAGTAAATTCCTTACCAGCGAGCCTTCAAAGACATCCCCTGTTGTAATTAGTCTCTATCAAAAACAAAGGATGTGAAGAGAATTGATGGTCGAAAAAATGTTGAGTAAAAATGTACTGCATTATTATATTAGCCAACGAATTAAAAAGGGGATAAAGAAGTATAGCAAGTTAGACACTGTAAATTATAGCTGCTTTCTAGGGTATAAATAGAGGATGATTTTCATTTAGATAGAGAATGTTGTTTTATCATCAAACATGAATTACTTTTAGGTAAATGCAAGAATGGTAATTGGAAACGCTGATCTGATGAAACAAAGACAATTTGTTGCTCAAGGTGAAACTGAAAGGTTGACAGCGATTCATCTTTTCTGAAAACTTTACACTTTAGTAGTTAGATTTCAGTAGGTTATCTACTTCAGCGTCCTGTTAGAACATCAATCAGGCTTCAGAAAACGGCACTTCACCCGAACTGCTGTTGTTGCAGTATTCGTTTTTGGAACTGCGGGTAACGGTTTGATCATTCATGCCGTGATGAGTCGGTAGCAATATTATCCACGGACATGTCAAAGGCCTTCGACTGTCTACATCCTCCACTTCTATTAAGCAAGTTAAAGGCTTACAGGGTTCAAGAAAAA
>JAOEJI010891803.1:0-13676 GCA_025448255.1 Umimayanthus chanpuru
GAAGTAGGAACGCTGTAGACGTAATCGTTCGTGTTTAATAAACGATTTAAGTCTTGGGATGCGTAAAACGCCCCCCCCCCCCCCAGTCTGAAAAGGGTTAAGACACAAACTATCATCCGGCTATAAGCCCAATCACTTTTAAAACACAAACATCCTTCCCAGTACAAGCCCCGCCTCCCCTCCCCCTCCACTCGATCCGCTACCACTCGAGTTTAAACCCACTCAAAGTTCTTTGAAAGTTGTAAACCAATGTCCTCATGTTATGAACTTTATTGTTTGTCACTTCCCTAACAAACGTAAAAGAAAGCTGAATAAAGCTGGGGGTTAAATAGCTATTCATAGTAGTCCAGGTTGAACAGCTGACCAATGCCACCCTTTAAAGCCAGATTTCCTGAGGGCCTTTTCGGCTTTGCTGCTTACTTTGCACATAGCCACTTCTTTGTGGCCAATTCCAAATAAACAGGTTTTCAAACTGAAAAATTTTGAAAACGCTTTTCTTGCTTAAATGTCAATTCATAAACAAAGTCTTGTACTGCCAAAGATCGATGACTACTGCTAACGACATATTTTCCGGTTAGAATAATTATAATAACAAAACTAATAAAAATAATAGTAATAATAATAATAATAATAATAATAATAGTAATTGTAAAAACAATAGTATTAATAATAATAATAATAATGATGATACTGATGACATAGCTTTTATACAGAAAAAACGAATATTAAAACTCAGTGCACCTAAAAAAGATATCCTTTCAAAACAGGAAGTTATAGGCATGTTAATTGTGTCATTTGAACACGCGATCATAATGTTCGACGCGGCGGCGTCAATAAATGATTCTGCATCAATTACTGGTTGGTCAGTGAATGTTTCAGTTTTTATGTGTCAGTGCTTCTATTCCCAGTGTTTAACAAAATAATAGATGCTGGAACAGCTCATTTAAAATAAGACTCAAGGCTGACTAGTGGTAAAATTCGTTTCTCTTGCGTGAGATTGCTGAGCCTACATCCACAGAGATAAAGGCGTCTTGAAACTAATTTAAACACAAGTTTCGTAAAATGTCAATTTCTCTATTGTAAGGTAAGAAACCTTGGGTTATGTTCGACATACCAAGTGACAATATAATGAGCCTGAGTTGCCTCACAAAGAACGCAACAATGTACTGTCACTATGAAACAATGAACGATGGCACCTCACTTGGTATATCGAACATCACCTGAAACTTCTTTTGTTATGGGGATGAGACCTAATGTTCTTATTAATATGTATTTCATTTTGAGATGTTTTTAAATTAATCTCATTTTTTCTAGTTAGATATTTTAGCTCTTCAAAATAGATCTAAGTTCGAGTTCTTTTTCTTATACATGCATTTTATCTGTTATCGTTACACAAAATTGAAAGTCACCCTGACTCTTTTTGCAATATAAGAACGACTAATTTTGGGGCAGAGAACAAATATTTTCAAATATTTTGAAGATTTCAGACTCAAAGAACAAACGTTCTTAATTTTGGGTGTACATTTGTATTTTCCATTTGCACAACCGAACCGAGAACATAACTACGCTCTACTAATTGGCCGTTACTCTGACCAGCAGGAATGCAATACAATAACAAAGAAAAACTAAAAACAAAGTTGTACCTACACAACACTATTAACGATGTTGCAGTGACTTACATTAGCCGTGAAGCAAACAATTTCCATGATTTTGTGCAGTATTCAAAATATAAGTTCTTGGCTTTTCCTCGGGTATGTTCCAAGCATGTTCTTACTTAAACTTTGCATATTCTTCAGCCTCACGTTCCTAAAAAAGGTTCTTGTAAAAAGAGTGTAAATCGAAAGAAACCGACAACATTGTAGATATATAGATATATAGACATATAGATATATATGTATAATAAAAGTATTAAATTAGTTCATTTGGTTTTATTCGTAGCCCTCAGCTGTGATTGTTTTACCAAGTCAAAATTTCGCTAATTTTCTCATTTAGCGGACGGTCCAACTGAAAGACTTATGACCATGACTTGTCACAATGATCGCAAAAATCGTCATCAATAACTTTCATAATTACAACGATCCCTGCATGAACGCGTCTAGAGGCGGCCGGCCAGGCATGCGATTTCAATAATCACTTTCATCTTTATGGAAATCATGTAATGTTGCCAACATCACGATTGGCAATTATAACGAAGATTGGTCTTGATTTGTACCAGATTAAATGCAATGATAGGCAAAACATCAATATCGGCCGTGTAGCTGGCTATGGCCATAGTTAGAAAATACGAAAAACAACCAAATAGATACTTAAAGTTAACCGGCAAACAGTTGAACGAGAAAGCAGCCCACAAATTCAAATTTTCGGGACCGCGTGTTATCGCTGCGCGACTCCCACATATACAGCGATAACTTCTGAGCTTATTCATCTCCTGAGGCGAAAATTGTTAACAACAAAAGAGAATCGAAAGCCATCATGTGGAGTGTAAATGAGATTTATTGAAGTCAAATTTTACTAGTGCTACGAATCATATATAACCGGCGCTTTAGGAGTTCTCTACAGAGAAAAACTTTGATGCAACAGTGAACAAGCCAACAAACTAAAGCTTTTACAACTGCAAAACTGAAAGTGATTATACGTGCAATTGTTTTTCCCCAAAGGTTTCGTTTTAAGTTTTGACATAATGTATCAACAACTATTGGAACTGATGGTATAACCAACCACTGTATACCACACAATGACATGATTCATCGCTCAGGATCGCTTGGCAACATTTTTTTTATGGAAGCGGGATAAATCAATTTCAAAAATACAATTGCGTCTCGGTAACCAGCTGTGGCAATCTTTCCTTTAAATACTTGAGTCATTGTTGTTGTTTCGACTTATGGAACGCAATAAAAATCACAACACGATCAAAGAACCGTCAGTTATCTCTAAAATTCGCTTGAGAAATACAAGAAGTACTTCTTTACCGTATATTTCAAGACATGCAATAGGGAGGGATTCGTGTTTTGAGTTACGATCGAACAGGACTGGTTGGCCAAACAAGCCCAACAATGCTGCACCTGGCGGAACGGATAGCCTTCAAGCACATATGCCAGTTTACACCATCGACGACAAGCCAATAAGGAAGTATATGAAGCTTAAAAACTCTGCCTCGAACAATGAACTTTCTACTACAGCTATCACATGGGACCGCAATTCGAACCCAAGTGACTTTTATGATACGATAACTGCCACCAGTACTGGAAGTCCGTTAATTAAGAGTGCGGTCCCCCTCCGTGTAACCCGAAGAACAGAGACAAGAAAGTCGTGTTGTGATTCTATATCGACCGTTTTATGCAGCGAGATATCGTCAACCAAATCCTCTAAACCCAAGTCAGTTGGTGATTGGTCTCATTATAAAGGAGTTTTGCAGGGTAACCGGTTGAAAGACTGGTTGGTAGAACATTCTGAAGCTATGCCGTCGACCAATGTTGATGAATTGCCACCCATACAACGACCAGTGTCGTCTTGTAATGCCCAGAATCGGCAAACATCGATAGGAAAAAAGCAGAAAAAATATGTTCAGAAACGATAATTTTGTGAAAGACCAAGAGTGAACACAAACAACAATATATTGAAAGAAGTGCATAAAAACAAAAGACAATTAAGATGGATGCTTTCATAAAGTATATATAATGGCTGACAAGTTGGTTTCATAAACACTTTGAATTTATTATTCATCAATCATCATTTCTAATGATGTAATGGCTCATAACGGCTTTGGAAAAGCAATACAAAGCATATCTAATTGAACTTCATTCTTTGACTTGACTTGTAAGTGTTTGTAAAACATTACAATTTTTTTAGGATTGCAATAGTATTATAAGGTTTGTTTGAGGGCTTTTTGTTTTATACCGTTTTCTAAAATAATCTCAGTCACGGTTATCCAAACAAGGAGCGGAGGCAGGATAGGAGAATACACAGACTTAGTACGGTTATTATTTCATTAAGATGTTTAAAATGTTGGTTAAAACCAGTAACAATTTAACACTAAAACGTTTTCGGAGCACAGCTCCTTCTTCAGTAGATAAAACACTGAATGAATTAGTACGGTTAGACTAGTCGTTTCACACTTTGATAAATAAAAAAAAGTCGTTGAAAAACATCAGTTATAATACTGAACCTATCTCAGGCTAGCAATGTGAACGAATATATTGAAAACGTTTTCAGTACCAGAAAAGAAACAGGTACCCAATTTTGACGGCGCAGATCGAGCTGGTGCAGTTTTCATCGTCTTCGGAAATACATATGAGTGAGTGAGTGATCACAATTATGAAATGTTTGAGTACTCGCATGTATCACGTCTCGGTGCTAAAAGCTGATGAGTGCAAGAAATTATTACCAGAACACTCAATAGGTTAAGGAATCTTCAGTATCGGATCCGTTTCTATGGCAACGCAAAACTTCGAAAATATCCAAAAAGCCAGTTCACTGTTTTTCCCATTTTGCACTGAGAAAAAGCTGCCCATTTTCCCTTAAAATTAAAAACATGTAAAAAGGACCGTAAAGTTTTCATGACATGAATTTCACAAGACCGTGACTGCCATTTATTTATATATTTGTGTACAAAAATAAGGTTTAATAAATTAATCAGTCCGATTGCCGATCTCCTACAGCAGATAATTGTTTACTACTGGGAGTACTGATTTCGGCTGAATTCAAGCAAAAAATAATCAATTTCTGGAGACCAAATTTTGAGCAATCTTAACAAAACTGATTTTTTTGTGTTGCTCTGTTGTGTTCTCTATGTTGCCATAGAAACGAAAATCTAAAATTCTATTCTTTTCTTTTTGTCTTATAAGGCTTTGGTTTCATAAAATAATACCCCTGTGAAAATCTATAGCGCGGCCGCGGAGACTGGGCGTTAAAAAACCCTGAGCCCACGTTCTTCAGTGGATACCGCATTATTTTAAACGGGAAAAGTTTACGGAAAGAACTTGTGAATTTCAGTGTCGAACATTTACCAAAACTTGCCGAATTTCATGTGAAGATATTTTGTCACACCTTCGTCCAACATCAAGGAGCTAGTTTCTGGGGAAATTGGAACAAAATCTGCTAGTTATGAACCGTCAACTTGTGCAGGTTGGTCGTTGGATGCTGGTGAAGTGTCGAGGAATTTGTTGCTCATCTGCAGGGCTTTTCTTTATATTCGTCCTGCCCACCTTCGTCTCGTTATACGCAATAATATTCGTGGCTTATCCCGCAGTGAAACTGCTAACTAACAATTTGAGAGACCACGGCCGGGATAGAATCATTCCATTTTCAAACATAACATATGACATCGATTTGCACGCAGTTCCATATGCAAACATTGGACGATGTGAGATCAGAAATGGTCAGCTCGACTGCCCGGACATCCGCCGGAAAGGAAAGACAGAGTTACGCCAAATTCAATTCGTCGTTATTAGGATGTTGAGAATTTTCGATCTTATTGCTCAAAAACATGGAATCGATTACTGGCTCTGTCGAGGAACTCTACTCGGTGCCGCAAGGCATAATGGGATTATTCCTTGGGACACGGATACAGATGTTGCTATGTCACGAAAGGATTTCAAGAAGTTTGTAGAGAAAGGCTTGAAAGACCTACCGAGTGATATTTTCTTTCAGACAAGAGATACAGATAAACACTTCGACTTTCCTGAAGGTTCTGCCTTAGCTGCAAAACTGAGAGACAAGAGTAGCTGCAGCAAAATGTGTTTGGAGCACTCGGAAAAATGCAGTTATGAGGATGGCGCCATATTGGATGTATTTGCTTTGGGCCAGGACAGCAAAGGCGACTTTCAAGAAAGAGAACCCCCAGGAGGCTTGCATGGAATGTTGCGCAGCTTTTTGTACGGATCAGATGCAATGGACCACAAGGAGATTTTTCCATTGAAGAAACTCAAGTATGAAGGGTTTGCACTTCCTGTACCAAACCAGTGGGAAAAACACTTGGAGATCTGGTATGGCCCTCATAAGGAGTACATGCAGATGCCACCGAAAGAGCTTAGGCGCCCACCAGGAAATACTGTTCCTGATCCATTTCACAGTTGTGAAGAGTTGAAAAAGAAAGAGAAAAGACTAAAGAATAGAACAGCATTGTAGTAAGACTAGCCAGGCATAGAGCAATACTAATTTTAGTTTGTGGAGGGGGGGGGGGGGGGGGGTTGTACTAACTCGAATTTTGGGTGAGTGCGAGCAGCCCTATTTTAGACATACCTTGTTTGAGACCAAACTGAAAATACCTTATTTCAGATGAGTCTTGGAGCAAATACTAAGAGAACTTTAGTGTCCAGAGATTGTATGTGGAAGCTGTATTCTTTTCCATACTTGTCAGACAAAATGTATACTTCACAATCTAAGCCCAGGGTTTGCATAAGTTCATATTACCGGTAAGCACTTTTTGATGGTTTCTAAGAGATGCACGTCTGTGGGAGGGGTGGGGGTCTTGTAGGAAGAATAAAAATCTCACAGAATGAGCAGACACCATGACATGTTGTCCAAGCTTCTCTTGAATTTTAGCTTCAGAACTTTCAATTTTCATTATGATATTTACATTTAGGAAACATAGAACATTAAATAGAAGGAGGCACTCATAAGCAGACTACATTAGATTGGCCTATGTATTATGGAGAGCATATATCCAAGGGGGTTAAAAAAAAACAGAATATAGTTATTTTTTGTTATGATGTCAATGACTTGGGGCTTGACTTTAATCTTGGATTTTGATGTACCCTGTTGCATATGAAATCAGTTTGAAACCCAAACCCAAGCTTACACTTTAAGGGTTGCGACTACCCATACATTTAACCCCTTCCCTCCAGGGAGCTTATATCTATTTAAATGAAGACTTGAATATAATAGGACCAGAGTTTATTCTTCCTGTTTCCCACCCAGTGTCTAATAGAGATATATATTTTGAAAGATCTGTGCAGTTACAAATGTGAAAGTACGTAGGGGGTGGGAGAGACTTTTGGGAGTGTAAACAAGTAGAAATGACTGCTTAGATAATGGAGGGAGTACACTGACCCTCTAAACTACTGTCTTAGATTTGTCATGGTTTACATGGGACTTGCAAGTCCTTGAAAATGTGCAAGTGCCTTAAAAAGTCCTTAACACTCTCAGCCCCAAACACCACATGACATGTTGCTGAATTCTTTTGTCTATAGTTTCCTTGTAAACAGATTAGGAGAATTTTGTTTTTCATTTTAAATAAGTTGATGTGTATAATCATTTGCTTTATTCTCATTACCAAACAGCTTAGTTTGTGTGGATAATGTAAGGAGAATTTACATACTGGTATACTGGTTAGAGTTGACAGGGTTAAGCTTCAAATTCTAAAGTGTTCTCCTGGAAAAGTCTTGACATTAAGCCAAATGTCCTGGAATTTTGTTGAAACATTCTTGATTTCCAACAGGGGTACTAAATTTTCACACAAAACACTGGGCAAAAACTATTCTTGGTTATTTCTTGATATATTTGGTTCAGTATGGTGTAACATCAAGGTTAGTATTTTAATTTCTTTTTTTTGCAAAAGAAGTCCCAAAGTAATAGTAATCTGTCCTTGAAATGTCCTTGAAAAACAGTTTTGAGATCTCTACAGGTATGCAACCTGTCGGTGATTACCTCCCTCTTTTCCCCTACCCCAGATTCAGAACTGCAGTGAAACCAAATTTCAATCCAGTTTCAAGGGGATCTTTATTTACTCAATGAACAATAACAAGATGGCAATAATATTTTTGAATAATAGAAGAACTTTTTCTGCAGGTGTTTGTGAGTGAAAAACCAAAAATTTGGTTTGACGAACAAAAGTTAATATTATAATGGTATGTTTTTCACCGTGAATTTAGAAGATGATTGACATTTTGATCATTATATACATTCATAGAAATCCTCACCAGAGCAGTTAATAAGTGTGTTTCAAACGGCTGATTCAGTTTGGGAAATATTTATCAAAAGTATTTATTAGTGTTTATTGAATGTCTGACTTTTCAACTGGGTCAAGAATAGAGAAGCTGTGCACTTTATCGGGAAACAAGCACTACGTTGTTGATTAGCATTTCAGATGCACTTCCCTTGAGTTTACAAAAACGGCTCAAGTCCTGCAACTTCTGTTCCTTACTGGAATTCCATTGAAGATGACCTGAAATCAAAGAGTCGCACCAGCTTTTTAAAAACAACTGAAATCTACTTTGATCTCTAGTTATTAATAACTAGAGACTAGGTGTACACGAACGCACTACCAAAATCGTGTCTGTTTTTGTGTGTCCTTTTTTTTTTAGTTTTATTTTTTTGAATTTTGGGGGTTTTTTTTATTGTATTTACCCATATGTCTGTTTTATGGCTGTACAGTTTTATTCAAAGTAACTTTCTGCGCATGGCCCAGTCATTTAGCTGGACTAGCTTTGCTATTTCTAAATGGCTGTGTTCTTTCTAAACCGCAATATCCTGCCAATATCTACTTAAAAAAACCCTCTAATTTTGCTGAGCACATTACTACATGGGGGCTTAGTCCAGATCTGACTCCACTTTATTTCGGTCTTCGTTGCACCCCGGAGACTGGACCCCACGCGGGAAAATAGGTTTGGCATTTAAAAGCATGCACATGTGCCAGCACGTACAGCCAATGATATTTGAGCAAATTTCTAAGATGCAACAACTAGTAAGAGCTCGATATCTACTGGCTCAGATCTTGGACTGTTGTTGTAAAATATGTGGATCTTAAACACAAAGAAATGCCAGAAAAAACAAAGAAGAAACTAGGGCGTGGCCCCGCAAAATGAGTCGACGTTCATATTTTTTCCCCTGACCCGACTAGTTCACATTTACATCAATTCAAATCTAATGATATGTTCGGCACGTCCCCATAGATCCCGACAGCTTACATTGCAATTTTTAACGTACACATAAAAAGAACTGATTTTTTTCGTTTCGTATTACACTTCGAACAACAAAGGTATTTATTATCACCAGCCTGTACAAAGTTTGAAACAAAACTTTAGTTTTAATGAAGTCGTGTTGTCTTTTAGAATAAATTAATTATTAATCACGAAAATCGGATCACACCGGAGAACATTTGGACGAGATAACTGACCGAAGTTTAAAGTAGCATTAATCCTATTCTACATGGGCTTCTTTGGTGCTGCAGAACCTGAGGGGACATTGCCCCGTCCCCCGCACTATAATAGACCAATTTCGAACTACGCTTCAGTTCCCGCGAACAAAAACTTGAAGTCGAGGCTTCATGCCAAGTTTTCATACATTGCTGTATTTTATCGCACGAAGACTCGACTTCCGGTTATTCAGTTCGCGGGAACTGAAGCGTAATTCGAAATTCGTCTATTTCCTTATAAAAGACCCTAAGATTACGAAACCTGGCACAACTATTGACTGTGACAAAATGTACTCTTTTTCTACTTAGGGTTCGTATAGCGTACATGGTTACACGTCATAGTGACGTCGTATGACCTATTTCTTTCTCTCAGGTGTTTGTATTTACGCTATGTTTAACATTTTCTAAATAAAAAACATTAATCGTATTTAATATTACAAGTTATCAGTTTAAACTTTGATTCGGAATACAACAGTCTGTTACAGGGCTGCCACGGTCCTTGAAAATCCTGGAAAGTCCTAGAATTGGCAAAAGAAAGTTCCAGACCCTGGAAAGTCCTTGAATTTGGGTTGCGGTCCCTGAAAATCCTTGAATGGGTAAAATTTTTCACCTTTAACTGTAAAAAATAATCAAAATGAGCTGTTTATCATAACCGGACATAATACCTTCGATGTAACAATGTATGAAAACAAATCTTGTAAAGCACATTGCTGAATTAATACTGATGCAGAATATATAGCTTCTTTGGTACAGAAGGACCTTGAATTTGCTCGAAAAGGTCCTGGAAAGTCCTGGAAAAGTCCTTGAATTTCACATCCAGTTAACAGTGGCAACCCTGCTGTTAGAAGTTGAAAATGACGTAAGATGACATCACCATTAAATATTATAGCATTTTACTTGCAAAAATAGCAAAACGTACACCTTGTTATCACAGCAACAAGCCACACTGTATCAACAAAAATTTGATACCAAAAGAATTCCCATAAAATTCTAGGAGAAGCCACAAAAAGTGAGCTCATGCAGCTGAACCTTTCAATAAATACGAAAGAAAGGCCACACGGGAGCACTGTCCCCTCCCCCCCCCCGTAAGATAGGGTTAACCCAACTTTCTTGAAATTCAATTGTCATATAAAATGCTCCCGAATACTTCTTTGCAAATCAAGGTGCTTGATTAATAGCCGGAAGTAAATGTTATACAGCAAACGTTTCACCATGTCACAAGGTTCTTAAGAGCTGGTCAAATTTTTTATACATCTTTTCCAAGATTCATTAGATTACAAATCCTCGTTTGCTCCCTCGCCGAATAATTATATACGTCATAAGTACAAGTAATCGGCGCGCGCATAAGTCACGCACACACCACAAATGTTTAAAGTTCGTGACACACCAAAAGTTTTTATAGTTGGGTTTTAAACATGACTCAACATATAGAAACGACACTTCTACTTGCATGCACACATTTCCAAGTTGTTTCTAGATTGTAGTAGATTGATTCTAGATTGATTCGGCCCGTTATAACATTTTCAACTCGTTTTTGTTTTAATTGTGTTGATTTTGTTAATTCCCAAACGAATGACATTTTGCTTGTTTGTTTTCCCGAACGTAATTTAGAAAGTCAAAGCACAATATGATTTGATGAACTGAGGGATCACACGCCATATTACTACTACATTGTGACCAGCCGCTGGTGTTATCGAAAATCGTTTTAACAATACTAGTAATAATACTGCGGCTAAAATTCTCATCGAGCAAAGTTTGAAGCCTAGCTATTGTACAGTAAAATGACGGCGTGCACCACACAATTCAGGGGGGGGGGGACGTGATAACAGTCACCAAGCATTTTAAGCTAGTGGGACGTGCTGTTATGAAGGTCATTCAAGGTCATTTAGCAGGATTTTCGTATAATTCTCGCCGCATGCGCATTCAATTAATGCTGGACAAATTTTTTCCCGTTTGGGGCCCAGTCCCCCGGTAGCGCAGTAAAGAAAAAGTGGGGTTAGAACTGGCCTGGTAACAGCTTTAATTTGCAAACTGATGGTGGCAAGGCTGAGGCATCAGATCGGATTATCTCCGGCAGTTGATATGTGTATGTATTATTTACAGGAGCGGTTATTGGAGAGAGAGCAGGCGGTGGACGGAGTTCTCAGAGAAACAACGCCCTGCCGTTATTAGTGGAAAATCAATATATGGTGCTCTCCTTAGACAAGCTACTTGGCGACCTGAGCAACAAAAGATTAAATAGGCAATGATTGAGTTAATGTAACGGTACTCAGTGAGATTTCAGAAACGAAAGTGGGAATACGACAATGAATTCTTGTTTAAAGGAAAATTAGGAAGCCCCTATCACAACCTAAAAATCTAAGTCCGGAAGTTTGGTTTCTTGATGACTCAGCTTTTGTAAATAGTGTTTCATCATCAGTAAAAAGAATTCCAGGGAAACAACTGTGATTTTAGCACCGGAATTTGTCAAAATCATGAACAATAGGAAACCAACAAACCATTCAAAAACAAACACGTAAACACGACGAACATGGAAGGATTCAAGTGGCTGAGAATGCGCGTGGGTTTTCTTCCGCGTGGTTGAGTTCAGCAACATATTTAAAGTTTTCAAAACATTTCTAATTAGCTCTTACTAATATCGTGTAACAAAAGTTTGATCATTTGCTGAGTCACGGAACACGCATCAGACCATCAAAACCTACGAGCACATTAAATTCAAGTTGGTACTGCGGGGTAAGAGCGATACATGAAGCTATTGTGAAATTACAAGCTTTCTGAAGTCAGTCCCGCAAAACGAAGCAAAACGAGAAGGGAACAACTTAACGGAAAAGATTAAGTGTCCACTACACTCATGATTAGGATGATATATAGTCAGATTCCGGTTTCCATATTAATAAAGGTTATCGGCTCTCGAGACAACTAGTAAATATTTGACTCTTCTTGAAAAGATTCTGGTGATCGATCTATGAGGTGCTCCATGTCTCTGCAGCTTGGTATAAACTACTATTCTAAAGATTGATATTATCTAGCCTCTGGAGTGTGATGATTGAGTTTGGCGTTCTGGTCCCAGCCACTACTATGTCTTAGGTGGATGCATGTTTTCCAAACCGAAGCTGTAGTCAGCCGTTATGTTCATCTACAAAGTATTTTTTATAGTCTAAATCTGTCATGTACTGCAAATATGTTTCACAGACTCATCGAAAAAATTTAGAAAACAATATTATCAATCCATTCAAGTTTTAAAAATGCAGTCAAATGGAAACTTATGTGGAGCTGCAAACTGTTTTGGCCTAGTGAGCTGCAAACTCATGCATCACCTTGTTCTACTATTAACTCTCAACGTAAAAAATAGCTTTCAATCGCCTGGTGCACGTTCCTTTGACTGGGAAGATGTTCAAAGCATGCATAAATACAAGGAATTTTTAAAGTTAATACAGCTGAATTATATAAAAACGACAAAGGTTTTCGATCGGATGATCGTTATCATCAGATCTTGCACTTGTTTGTATGTTTGATTGCGTTCTGTATTATGTAAACGATTACATAATATATGAACACAATTTTATTCTAACAAGGAATATTTAAGAACTGATTAGAAACGCTTCCAAAATTTGAATTCTCAAGTTTTAACTGTTAAATGTAATCGCAGTTTTTAAACTATAACTGAACAATCTGAAAGAGAGATTTGATAAGCAGAAAACAGGAAATGTTTCCATATAATGCAGTTCTATGGTCTGAAGACTGATTTCTAGTAACCCAAGCGTTTATATACCTCACTCAATGTAGTTCTAAAAGAGGCGGGTAATTTTTACAGATAAATCATTTTGGTAGTATATTTCAAGAAAAGAAACAACAGAGATTCACAAAGTTGAAACAGAAAGAATAAATCGCAATTTAATTTTGCTAGTGAAAAATTCTAAACATACAAATTATGTCATGTTCCTTTGAGAGCAACATTTGAACTTTGCTGCCGTGTTAACTCACATTTTAACATGTTTATACGTTTTTTCAGCTTGTGTGCGTCACACGCGATTGTCATTAATTGGTATGTCGTGGTGAAAGACAATGAGTCTATATATTGGACTGTTTCTATGTGCATGCAATTCCAACTGGCATTTAGTATTTAAGAAGCTGTAAGTCAGCAAGCAGCTAACATTCGGCCACATCAATTTAGCCGTTACCAACAAACCTCCAATACGACAACATCACAAACGGAAGATGACCACTAAATTTCTCAATATTTGTTTACAAAGAAGATTAACAAAAGTGAAAATTACCGGGAAGAAAGACTTCACGACCAGTCAAACGGCAGATGAAACTAACAGTAACGTACAATCAATAGAGACCAGTTGTAAAGTTAGAGCGAAAATTGAACAAACCATCTCAATGGATGAGAATTCATTACGTGGAGTTCCTCTACTTCTAAATTTCAAGCCGCTGGAAACAACAGAATCAAACACTCTTGATTTAAGAACTGAATCACAGAGAATGAAACAAGACAAGAGCACTCGTTCATGGACCTGGGCAAATCTTGATTGGGAAG
>JAOEJI010892914.1:0-13673 GCA_025448255.1 Umimayanthus chanpuru
CCCCCCCCCCCCCCCCCCCCCCCCCCCCCCCCCCCCCCCCCCCCCCCCCCCCCCCCCCCCCCCCCGACCCCGCAGTCCCGCTCCTTTTTTGCAAGAATCCCGCATCCCGCTTTCTCAGTTTTCACAGCGATATCCCGCATCCCGTTCCCAATTTCAGCGAATCCCGCTGCCCAGGAGCAGCCAAATCCCGAATCCCGCACCGTTTTTTAGTGAAATCCCGGATCCCGAAAATACCCTTCCAGACCCTGCTGCTTTTACATGGAAATCTTAACTGAGTGATATTTGCCCAGGGACTGAGATTTGCCATAGGGATAATGTCGCTAATCCCGAGTCTTTTAGCGGGTTCCTATGATAAGCGCTCCCGGAAAAATTTTCATTTGAAAGTGAAACCGAGTACACGCTTTTCTTTTTATATTATAAGAACCAGTAAATTTTGGCCGAGCCTCTTTGTTCTTAAGTATTTGCACAATTTGAGCCTCGATTGTTCTTGTTTCATTCATGTCAATTATCAACGCAAATATGTTGGTTATCCAAATAGGGTTTTGCCGCCGGCTGGCAGCAAGTTAAGTGTTCTAAAACACAGTTTTGCGCAAGAAATTCTTGTTACTCACTTGCAACATCGTGTTGTATTTTTCAATAAAAACTTGCAGTTACATTTGCATCTGAAGCCGAGCCTCGATTGTTCTTAGCTTGTTCTTAATTTTTGGGCAAATTTGAGCCTCGTTGTTTTTATGAAATTGTTCTTATAAAAAAAAATAGCGTGTAAATCGGTTACAGTTTATAGTCAGGCGCGTAGCTACCAGTAGGCCAGGTAAGCCCGGGTTACCAGTTTTTGTGAAACCCTAGGTAGCATTTTTCTTCATCCAATTTCTCTTATTTCGGAAACTGATGAAGCTACAGAACAGATAAAATGGTCCCCGGGCTTACACGTTTTTCTGTTCTCACCCCCTTTTTAATCTTTTTTTTCTTATTTCATGTTATTTCGGAAAATGAAGCTACCCCACTGGACAGATAAAATGGTCCTAGGGCTTACCAGCAAAAACTGGCTGGCTATGCCGGTGATACTGATAGTGCACTGAAATAAAGGTATAGAATTCGATTTGTAACGTGATCACTCAAACAATTAAAAATATAACTTTTTGCCCCCAAACATTCCTCAGATTTAGAACATGCTTACAAAAGAAGATGCGCCTGTCGAGAGCGAGTAATTTTGACTTTGTACTGCAAAAACGAACTATTTAATACTAAAAAAGTTACTAAGTGAGAATGACTCGTCTCAGCATGAGAGGACATCCGGATTCCGAAGGCGTGAGTCTCTGTTTAAATACGAAACAAGTTTGTTTCTGCGAACAGAATGTTCTGAAGACTATTAAATTAACTGACCCAACTCAAGGCAACTGTCGTAAATATAATTACCGCATTTCTTACCGTGACGTCAAGAACAAATAAATAACCGCCCTCCAATGGTATTTTCGTTTTATTTTCGATTTTCATATAAATAGAACCACTTACGAAACTGAAAAAACGTAAACTTCGCTTCCTGTTTATATCCATTACGGTCGTTTTTGTGCGGTATTTGTGCCGCAGAGCCAATCTGATATCGCACGAGGACGCTCGCAATGCCTTTTGGGTAGTCAGTGGGCTGTCAGCTGGCCAAAATGACAGGCGTAGGTTTTGAGATCACTGAAAAATCCTCCAGAGAAACTGAATGAAGGAGTGAAGATATTTGGGAAATATACAACACCGTTGAGACTAAATAATAATTTGTTTCCGGGGATAGTTTGTAGAGGATGTCTTCGAGAGTGAAGTTGCGCTCGTCTACAGAAACCTGCGCCGATTGCAGTGCGGCAGGTAATTTGAATTCACTTTGTGTCGTGCCCGATACCAAAACAAATCCATTACAGAACACAGATCAAGCCGATCGTCCATTTTCAATGAATATGTAAGTAAATAGTTAGAGTAGAGAATGCTGATGTCTCGACAAACCTCTCTAGGACCAGAGTGGGCGTCTGTAAATCGAGGAGTCATGATTTGTGACGAATGTTGCAGCGTGCATCGAAGTCTTGGGAGACACATTTCTCAAGTGAAACACCTCCGCCATAGTTCGTGGCATCTTTCGTTATTGACCGTAAGTACTATTATGTTTTTATCAAATGCCATGTCTTCTGCTCGGCTGGTTAGAGTAGTAAATGCTTAACAAACGCGATGTATAAATGGTCCATGGTTAGTCATGGAAAATGGGCAAAATTGTAATGAGAAATCGGTGTATTTTGATCGCCGCCAACAGGAAGTACCGTCACTGTATAGTGTTCACACGATGCGATGATTTGTCAATGTTTGAGTCGCTATCGGTGGGTCAGGGGTTATGTTGGAATGAACTTGAAAGCAAAGTTAGCTTTCGCAGCTTTACAAGGGCAAGGGAATTGCTACAGTATTGTCATCGAGCAAAGAAATTCGCTGCAAACTCTGTGTGGAAAAACATATTTCTGGATCAATATTTTCTTGTCACGACTGCAGGAATCTATCCCCCCTAGCGACGCTTTTTCATTATAATACCATTTCATTTTTGTGCAGAATGATTGTACATTCAGGGTGTTTGCCTTAAATCCGTGTTTGTTTGAACTTTTTTAATAGAGCTCCCGCACTGATAGGCCACACGTGTCAACCGAAGTTCATGTCAATTCCATTTGAAAGCCACGGGAAGGATTAAAATAACTTAATTTTACAATATAGTTGTTATGTAAAGATTAGGTAATGTACACATAAATAGGGCAGTTTCATTTCTTTCTGATGAATTATGTTTTGAAGGATTAGTGCGTTTAAATGAGTTTTGCTGTTTTCAATATTCAAGCTGCACTAGTTGCCTGACTCCAGAGAATGGTGGATATTCATAAAATATGTTTACTTACAAAATGTTATTTAAATTGCAAACAACTGAAGTTAAAAAAGTATTTTTTTTTGCATAATTGAAACTGATTTCAAATTTTTGTGCATCTTACAGTTATATTTATTTTGATGGAAGATATTTCAGATCAGACCTTTAAAAGAATTTTGTTGATTAATCTTTCTTTAAGTTTGAAATGATGGAAATTCAGGAAATTAAAGCAATGCTCAGTGTACGAATATTGTTGTTCATTTAAAAGTAAGTATCTTTTCTAAATGGGAACACTGTTCATTAGTCCTGTGCAAGAGCCAAGGCTGTGTCAAATACCATCTTATTCCTGATGCCAAGCTTTCCAATTTAGTATATAAAAATACTGGGTTGCACAACAATAAATGTCAATAACTTGAATAAAAATAGTAAAATTGATCAATTTAATACACAGATTTCAGAATATAATCTGGTATAAAGGTCAAAATGTGAAGATATAGACAAAGATATGGTCAAACATGTCAAAAATTACATTGCCACAGTATAGAGCATGTAGATTTTTCCCACATGCATAATCATTCACAGTAGGAAATCATATCCCACCAGTTCTTCTAATATAGTTAAAGCTCTTTTAATTTTAAGTGACAGGTTCTGGTGCATAATTGCAACACAAGAAATAGGAAATGCTGCAGATCTGTTTATGTAGATCAGCTTCTGGCCAGTGTTGTTTGTTGTATCAATGTATGTACAGAGCAAACTATCTGTTTTTAAGCATTTCATTGAGAAACTTTATTTGTTCATAATTTTTAGATCATTGTTTGTCATTAAAAAATACTTGAATGTTTTCTCATTTATGTTATGATTGAATTTTGAAAAACCATTATATCAATTATTATAAAAATAACAATTTTCTCAAATCTGATTGTCTCATTCAGAACTCTATTTTTTCCTAATCTGCTTGCGGGAATCATTTATCGGATACTATCTGATAACAATACTCTGTTATTGGACACCTGTTATCGGACTGTTGAATAAACCAATCAGATTCTTACTTTGCATCCCATGAACCAGTCATAGACTTGCAAATTATCACGACATGAACAGAACTCACCTAGCTGGGTTGGGAGAATCCATCATCCGATCAACAATACATATCTGTCAAATACTTTTCAATTTTCCTCTTCTAACTGCAAATATTTTTTTCATAATCTTTAAACAAGTGCTTTCCTCCCCAAATTCAATGTTCCACATGTTTGTAAATGTTTTGGTCCTTGTGAAAGTCAATCTCGTTCATATCCACTGCCACGATGGATTTTGTGCTTGATGTTCACTCCAATATCCGGCTCCAATCGCTTCAAAACACTTTTCCACACAAAGCTGAACAACAAAAAGCTTTCGAGTTGAGAATAGATTCTTTTTGAAACGTAACTGGTCTTTCATGGGAAGATTAATAGCCTGACTTAGCGGTGAGTAGTTATGGACCCAATTAATGCTGGTCAGTGGTTCACATCCCTGCAGTGACATCCTCGATTCGTTTTTTGTTCAGTGAAGATTTCTTGTAAAACTTTGGGGTTATATATTGGATAAAGTGATGACAAATGAAAAACACTTCCTGTTTTGAAGGCTCTGCTCAGTGTACTTGATGGAATGTTCCTAGGCACCCTAAAAACAGTGCAAGATTCACAAAGAAAACTTGCCTGCCCTTTCCTTCAAAATGTCGGCAAAGTGGTGCCCAGGCCTGTATGTTCAGTTGGCCGCAAAAATTTTTACTTAACTTTTGTTTTATTTTTATTTTCGAAAATTGTTAATTTTATAATAAATTGGTAATAGGACTTTGTGTTGTCCAATTCTGTCTGTTATCATTACTTGTGATTTTGAAAACAAATTAGATTCGCATTCTGCTTCCCTCCATGCTCATCTAGTTTTGTATTTAAAATAACTTGTAATGATAACAGACCGAATTGGACTCCACTCAGTCCTATTACCATTACTTATTATAATAATTATATGATTGGTACAGTGGAACCTTGGCTTACGGCCACCCATTAATATGGTCACCTTATTATTATGGCCACTTTTTTTGGCCCCAGCAAAAGGGCCATATATTCGCTTATGAGAAAACCTTGTTAATGCGGTCTCCCGTCATTACGGCCAACGGCCATTTTTTTAAGTTCCCAACTCATATAATTATTTATAATTTAACCCTGTTAATACGGCCGCTTGAGAAAACCAAGACACCTATGACATTTCAGTTTCAATGATTTCTGTCATTTAATAATCAAACAGCTGGTTTTCTCAATTTTCATAATCATGCACTAATAGCAACATCCCCTGTTAGTTATCTAAACTGCAAAGCAATTAAATCATTGTAATTTACAACAAAGATGTTGACAACGAAGTCTTCTGGTTAAATTAATTAAAAAGCAGAGCGACACCCTGGCAAAGTGTTTTCATTATTAATATGGCTTGCTTTTTTCTTGCACTTTCAGTTTGCTTCTTTGTCTGTGGATCTCTTTAATTTTGGACCTTCGACTGTCTTGCATGATAAAATTTGTTCTATGGTTTATTGGCTGATATTTATAAGTATTTTATGTATTGCAAGATGATTTAAAGTGCTTTTTACAATTTTATCTACCTTTTAAGTTGTCTATTGGAGAGAACACTTGTTTAGTAAGTGCTATTGCAGTGTGTTTGTCGTTACCCCCCTCAAGTTATGAAATTTGACCCTACCCCATTAATACGACCACCCCATTAATACGGCCAAATTCTTATGGCCTGTTAGTGACCGTATTAATGGGGTTCCACTGTACAGAGAAGTGTACAATAACATCCTGTGTTATTGTACACTTTGAGACCCGGTTAAACCGCGTGCATTCATAACTTGATGGATGCATGCCAAGCATGGACCATTTCTTAAATACAAAACTGAATTTTGCCTTGTTGCAGATGGTCAGGACTTTAGTGACCAACGGAGCTAACTCAATATGGGAGCATTCCTTGCTTGACCCTAGTGCAAAGAGTCTGATTCGAAAACCGAATCCAAAGGATAATGTTCAGTGAGTATGGATATTGCTTAGGAGGGGTGGGGAGGGGCAGTTCAGTGGATAGATCTCAGATTGGTTTGATAAATTAGAGAGATTGCTGAGGTTGCTAAATGCTTTGAATTTTTAAGGGGAGGCCGGGGCAGTTTGAAAGATATTGGTAAGCTTTCATTACAGTATAATACTATAAATTTTACAGAACATGATTTATTAAAAGGCAGGGGTAGTTCAGTGATTACATATATAATTATATATATTAGATTATTAAATACCAAACACTGGATATTGAATTTCTGGTAATCTGGTTGGCTCTCTACTCATGGTATAAATCCTATATCCCGTAGTTTGTCCAAATATGGAAACTGACAAATTTTGTTATGGAAAATTTTCCCTCTAAATGGCTGAAAACTCGAGTAAGTATAAAATAGAATTTGAGATATGAGATATTTTTATCCAGTGTTTGGTATTTAATAATTGAAAACAATTATTCCAATAACGTTTGTTGGGTATGAGCTTATGATAGCTGACTTGGTGCTCCACACCTCGTCTGTTATCTAAAAGCTCATGAATATATCCAATGTGCATTTGTGGAAAAATTGTTAAGTTTATCAAAATTGTTTGTGCACCAAGGAGCCAGGGATTTCAAAACAAGGCGTCGCGGGTCGCAAGTGACGTTTACTATCCTTATTTCCGACGTCTGATGCTCAGAACATCAGTTACATAACAATTTTAAAAGATGTTGCTTTTCCATATGTGTATAAATTGATTCTTATGTCAATCTCTAGAAGAAAGCTTTGAATTTTCGGCTTTGAATTTTCGGCAAAAACAGTGGTCAATTTGCTGCCGATCTTTGCCGAAAATCGCGAGGGAATTGAGCGTACAAGATATTGAATATAAAACGCTTGCAATGATTGGATGCGAGCTATTCCGTACTGTCGAATCATTTGCGAGAATATAATTATCAGTCAAGTGTATCGTCGCATCGCCTGTCTCGAGGCCACATGCGTGACATCAAAACTCACTTCGGAGATGCTGCTGTGCAAGTGGAGGCAGAAGATCAAGCAGAACAATGCATGAAAGCCATGTGAAGTCTTGGGCTGGATAATGAACCAGAGTCTTACTACTCACATGATGATTCAGATTCCAATTGGGATGATTACTTTGAGTAACCTTACAATAAGATAGAAACAGCTCATGGTAGTCATCTTGATTTCTTTCTCTTTCAATGTTAAGAGTGAAACTAAAGTTTTTTCATTTAAGTGAACCTGATCCTGAAAAATGTGTAAACTGTATGTTGTGTTGACGTTGCTGTAAAAGGCTGTTCATGAAAACAGAGGAAACAGAGCCACTCACAAAGGAGTTATTTTATCTGACCTATATTTGTGGATATTGTACACAATAAATTATATATAAAGATACATACTATTACAGTATAAGCGTAGTTAAACAAATTCCAGCAGTTTACCATTTTAGAATGTTGATTGTGCAAAAAATACTCATAAATTAATTTTGAGCTGTGATAAAACACTACTTTTTTCAATAACTGGCCTTCAAAATGCAGGAAAGGGGTTCTTTTTGCATATTAAATTTCAAAATTTTCTGAAGGGGGGGGCATGCCCCCAGACCCCCCTAGAAAGCTCGGGCCTTCGGCCTTGAAAACTTCCAACTCCTACTTTTCAATTTCCAACTTCTAGTTTTTATCTTTTTGAAACCCCTGGGAGCACATTTAATTTTTTTCCAAAACAAAATCTAGCAAAAAGTTTTGGTGCCACCTTAATATTTTGTAATATTAAGGTAGCGTCAAAACCTCTTGACAGAATTTTGAAGCTTTCTTAAAAATGTTCTTTGATGTGCAAACAATTTTGATGCAATAAAAAAGGAAGTTCACAGACTACTTTTTGTGTAAAATACAATTGATTGGTAAATATTAGAAGTGATCACAGATCAGATCAGTGCAGTGTGTTTGACCACTATAAATGAAGAGCTTGGTGCAAAAACGGCATAAGTGACGATTTTTGGTGACTTTTTAAAATACTGGGAAATTTTGGGTTTTTTTCACAGCTATACTGTATTCTAGGCTAATGGTACAAAGCTAATAGGTTTTCTGGTTACTAGGGAAACTTGCCATGAAAATAACTGGGGAAAGGGGGGGGGGGGGGTGGTCCCTTATGAAAGAATGGCTAGCCACAGCTTATCAAGGGTTTTAGTGATCAAACTAAGGTTGCAGACACCCATTTTCTTGATTCGGTTGTTGAGTTAACACCTTTCCTGAGCATTTCTGTTTGTTGGTTTTGGATCGGAGCCCTTGTAAAACGGAGTAGCTGTCTGCAAAGGTGTGGCAGAACTGAGAGTTACCGGTAAAACAAAATCTGCTATTTTGGAGTGAAAAGAGCTTCTGGAATGCCTTTTCCTGCCTAGGTAATCTATTGCTGCAAGTCTAGTTTGGAATTTCTTTTTTTTTTTTAAAGTTGCATCCATCAAGGGAAAGAGCATAAGTGTTTTTTTACCTCCCAACAGAGTTTATAGGAATTTCTTGGCATTTTGGAAGCTTTTCTTTCCTGGTCAAAAGTAAACTGACTTGGTATTGTCTGGGTGGAAATTCCATTCGTATTACAAGGACAAAGTGTTAGCTACATAACATAATTCCTTTGGCCACTGTAGCATTGTGGGAAAGTAGATAATTTCGAGGTTTTGTGAAGGGTGGTCCAAAGTCATCGCTTAGGCCATTTTTGCACCAAGCTCTTCAAATATTCAGGTATTGGCTGTAATCATAGACATAGCAGCATGACTTCATAGCCCAGCAACTTCAAATGTTCATCATTCATTTTATCAATCCCGCTCAGTGTCACAACTCCATAAGCAGAAGAAGTTGAATCAGCTAAATCGAGTCAGTCGACACATTACGGCTCACTGTACATCCGGGTATACATGTAGTGATGTAGTTTTCTTAGTGAATTGCAAGATCTGTCATAGAACACCACTATACAGCTTTCTGATGTTCTGAAAAACAGCTTCGCTCATGTTTTATCAAACAAATCAACACAACTTCACTTTCCTGGGAGAAAAACAGTGAAAATTGGCCTCCCACAGGAAAACAATGAACAAAATGTGTGAAATTTACCTCCTACACTCTTATTTTGTGAAGGAAGCACAGGGAATTCGAGATCTGATCCTGTGATCTATTTTGTTCTGAACATGGGCTAGTTACCATGCCACCAACAGACGGTAGCATGATGTCGAGGCACTTGTTGTCCAAAGTCTGAAATCAAATGGCATCTGAGACACATGGGACTTGTAAAATGACCTGATTAGTATGCGTTCTCCTTCGTCGAATGCAATAATGCATATTTGGGGCTCTGTAAAGTTGCTATGGAAACAGAAATTCTGTTTGGAGTTTGAGAACTGATAAGCTAGAAGTGGTTGTAACACAGGCTAGCAAGAAATAGCACTAATCTGTCATAATGTGCAAGAAAGCCCTTTTGTAAAGTTCAGTGGCTCCAGAAAATGCAAAACAGTTGGGAGTCACCTTAATGCTCAGCAGTACTTTAATATGCTTTCCTCAGATTCATTATCAGAGGGTAGTTCAGAAGGTTTGATTCCTACTGGGCAGTTTGTGTTTCCTTTCTTGGTTTCTTGTTGGCTTTCTTGTATGCTTACCTCAGTTGGATTTGGGGGAAAAAATCCAGGCAATGTAAACCACTTGCAACCCTGGTTAAAAGACTTACCAGGAGGGGAAAGGTAGATCGTAATAAAATAAAGTAACATGGTGACACACCATTAAACAGCAAGAAAATGATGAAATAGGCAAGAAAATCTTGCAGTTTAGAGCTATTAAATAATAATTAATATATAGATAGTCAATATGTTTATTGGTTTATGTCCATGTTTTGCCATGCATGGCAGGAAATAATTATGTATATTAAAGATAATGTATCAAAGGTTTATCACGTTGTATGTTTCTTTTCAGCCCCACAAAGTATAACTTCATCAAAGCAAAGTACCAGAGATTATCATTTGTTCATCGACTTCCGTGTCGAGATGATGATACTTTAACTGCCTCAGATCTTAGTCAGGTAAGTGAAAACCTCACCTTGAACTATCTGTTATCTTATCATCTTAAGAAAAAAATATTGAAGAATAGTAAAATTGTGCTATTTCTTAAGTTTTGCTTCCTCTTAGCTTCTAAGAATAAGCCAACTTTTTATGTATACATTGTAGTTCAATTTGTCCTTTGGTACAATTTGGATTTGTACCAGTTCAATTTTGTTTTAACTGGAACAGATTTTTTTGAACTGGTACAGGTTTTTTTAAACCGGTACATTTTCAAATGCTGATATTGCAGTACATAATTTTGTGGTGTTAAGTAATATTTTAATAATTATTAAAATATTTGAAGTGGTTGGGATAATGTTTTTCTGGGTTAGGGTTAGGGTTGGGGTTAGGGTTAAAAATATAATAATTATACCATATATAGCACGTCAACAAAACTTCCCTTGTCAGTTTTGCAAACTTGCAAGGAGTTTATGTTTAATATCGGTCCGCAACACATATTGTGCAAAAATTAAATGTTCTCTCTCTTACACAGCTGACTGTACTGTTGCTTGCCCGAAAAGCCCTCTCATCTTTTGGCTGATTTGTCGGTAGACAATTTGGCTGATCATGACTGAACTGGCTGATTATTCGACGATATTTTGCTCTCCTTGTTTAATTCCATTCCTTTGCTATGGCATTGCGCTGCAAAAGTTGTGAAAGAGATGAATTTAAGCAAGCATTTTAAACTATAAACCTCATTTATTGTAATGGAAGTCCGGACCAGAAGCAAATGGTCTAGCCAAGCCACAGTACCTTTCACCTGGAGAAACCATATTTTGAACACATCGATGAATGGTTGTCAAACCAACATATTTTAATTTTGTTGATAGATACTCAATCCATTCTTGTATTTCATCTAAATATGTCTCGGGGTATTGCTTATTATATTCTTTATGAGCAAAATGTCGTTTGCTAACTGGATATAAAAAGGGAAGCATGATCAATTGATACGGTATTTTATTTGTAGACCTTTGTAAGTTTGATCTCTTGAAGGAAATCAGTAAAGAACATAGTATAAACATACCAACCAAGTGTCTTGTTTTTCTACGCCGTCACGTGTTTAGCTGGATAATTTACAGTTGACTGTCTCTCTGTACAACTTGATTAACTTTTTTACAAAAGTACATCCAACATGAAGAATCGTCACAATATCTTGTACTCTAAATCTTTCCATAAATAAATAAACTACACGCCAGCAATAGCTAAAAACCATTACTCGCAAAGCCGGCTCACCTCAGGCATTTCCATAAATGGTATCTATGATTGACAGCAGCCGAAACACAAGTTTATTTTGATGAAAAATACCCAATGGTCGCGTAAAATAGAAAACGGTGGTAATAGAAAAAAAATAAACTAGTTGTACCAGCTCAAGAAATATTGTTCTGGTTCAAGAAATATTGTACTGCTTCAAAAAATAATGAACCGGTTCAAGAACAAATTGTACCAAAGGACAAACTGAACTACAACATATATACACAAGAAGAATTATATAAAATAATAAAGTAGAGGTGTTGCTAGATCTTAAAAGTGCTCACTACATAAGGATGCAGAGCTGGATAACAATTAAAATTTGCTACATGTGAAATATCAATTATAACGTTTGTAAAAGTTACTGCAGTTTGCAGTACCATTTGCAAACATTTTGACATTTTGCACTTTAACCATGTGGCATAATTTCAACTTTATGCATGTATAAATGCAGTGAACTCAATGACATGATTTAACATGTGAACATTATTTTGACTTTTTTTTCTAGCAACTTCACTCAAGTGTTAGAACAGGAAACTTGGAAACATGTTTAAGACTTCTGTCATTAGGAGCCCAGCCCAACTATTTCCATCCGGTGAGTCTCAATAGCTGCCTCAGTAAACTGCTTATCCTATATAGCTGAAACCTCTAATTTCCTAACTCCCTATCCTAGACTCATCCCTCTCCCTACCTTCTGCTCCTAACCCTCTAAGTACTACTTATCTCATCTTTACCCTGTGATTTCCCAACTCCCTATCCTAGACTCATCCCTCTCCTTACCTTCTGCTCCTAACCCTCTAAGTACTACTTACCTCATCTGAACCCTGTGATTTCCCAACTCCCTATCCTAGACTCATCCCTCTCCCTACCTTCTGCTCCTTACCCTCTAAGTACTACTTATCTTATCTTTACCCTGTGATTTCCCAACTCCCTATCCTAGACTCATCCCTTCCCCTACCTTCTGCTCCTTACCCTCTAAGTACTACTTATCTCATCTTTACCCTCTGATTTCCCAACTCCCTATCCTAGACTCATCCCTTCTCCTACCTTCTGCTCCTTACCCTCTAAGTACTAGTTACCTCATCTGAACCCTGTGATTTCCCAACTCCCTATCCTAGACTCCTCTCTTCCCCTACGTTCTGCTCCTAACCCTCTAAGTACTACTTACCTCATCTGAACCCTATGATTTCCCAACTCCCTATCCTAGACTCCTCTCTTCCCCTACATTCTGCTCCTAACCCTCTAAGTACTACTTATCTCATCTGAACCCTATGATTTCCCAACTCCCTATCCTAGACTCCTCTCTTCCCCTACGTTCTGCTCCTAACCCTCTAAGTACTACTTACTTCATCTGAACCCTATGATTTCCCAACTCCCTATCCTAGACTCCTCCCTTCCCCTACCCTCTGCTCCTAACCCTCTAAGTACTACTTATCTCATCTGAACCCTGTGATTTCCCAACTCCCTATCCTAGACTCCTCTTTCCCCCTACGTTCTGCTCCTAACCCTCTACGTACTACTTACCTCATCAGAACCCTATGATTTTCCAACTCCCTATCCTAGACTCCTCTCTTCCCCTACATTCTGCTCCTAACCCTCTAAGTGCTACTTACCTCATCTGAACCCTATGATTTCCCAACTCCCTATCCTAGACTCCTCCCTTCCCCTACCTTCTGCTCCTTACCCTCTAAGTACTGCTTACCTCATCTGAACCCTATGATTTCCCAACTCCCTATCCTAGACTCCTCCCTTCTCCTACCTTCTGCTCCTAACCCTCTAAGTTCTTTTTACCTCATCTGAACCCTATGATTTCCCAACTCCCTATCCTAGACTCCTCCCTTCCCTTACCTTCTGCTCCTTACCCTCTAAGTTCTTTTTACCTCATCTGAACCCTATGATTTCCCAACTCCCTATCCTAGACTCCTCCCTCCCCCTACCTTCTGCTCCTTACCCTCTAAGTTCTTTTTACCTCATCTGAACCCTATGATTTCCCAACTCCCTATCCTAGACTCCTCCCTTCTCTTACCTTCTGCTCCTAACCCTCTAAGTAGTACTTTACAGACACCTTATTTGTCAAGTAAATGAAAAGGTCGATGGACGATGCAAGAACTGCATTAGATTTAGTTGGTGACGATTTTAGACTAGCCTCCCCACAGACTATTATTCCCCTTCGCTGGGAGAGGTCTCTCTTTCGGAGAAACTAGTTGCCGAGTCGTAATATTAATGGCCTCCCGGGTCATGCTGGGGCGCCTCCAAAGCTGCATATTTAAAATAATATTCACACGATTGTTGACCAATCAGCGAGGTTGTAAGAATGAGTGTCATGATCTGCATTTTGATGTTCATTGAAGTACCCCGCAAGGGACGCAGGGGACTTCACACCTTTGGCATAAGAAATCTTTATGCCAACTTGTGATTGG
>JAOEJI010895136.1:0-13656 GCA_025448255.1 Umimayanthus chanpuru
GAGGCTTCGTTCCAAGTTTTCACAGATTGCTGTAGTTTTTCGCACGAAGCCTCGACTTCAGGTTATTGTTCGCGGGAACTGAAGCGTAATTCGAAAGTGGTCTACTACTATGCTGTGTGTGGCAACTGATGATTAATATAGTGAATACATTCAGTAAATAACTCATGTCGGTAATTGAACTGGCGTGAGACATTCGATCGCTCATGTTGAGCTATCTGTAAATTATCGATCAATTTTAAACTTTTTTATTGTCTGGAAATTATGTATTGATAGGGACTTGGTCAAGCATACAAGCACCCAATGGCAGCACGAAAACACTGAAAAGTCGTTGCTTTTTATTGTTAGTATTTGTATGTGAAACTTGGATAACTAGAGATACAATACAATGCAATTTTTATGCACCTTTTCCTTATGGTATTTACACTTTTTTCTTGAAAACTGCTGTATTTACAAGTAATTTATAACAGGGGGCAGGAGGTAATATTTCTATTAAATGTTGGGGGAATCAATTACATGAAGTCTATACAAGTAGTTGTAGCATGCTCATCGCTATCTGTTTAATCGGTGTTATAGTAGTTTCAGCACCTTCTGAGAACGAAAGATCCCATTGGATAAAGACAGTGTAAGTAACCCAAACCTTAACCCTAAAACTGACCATCCGTAAAGAAACATACAATAGTATATTGTTAAAAAGTGCCAGTTGTTGATACTGTTACTGTTATTGTTATTGCCTTTTGACACCAACTTAGGGCACTTTCCAATTACTGGGTCCGCGTGGCCCTAGATATCGTTAATTGGGGACCTTTAGCAGTCAGTACGGCGACAGCGACGAGGAAAACACAAAACAAGAGGTTTAAACAATAGTTGCACGTAGGTCACCGTCAAGCAATAATACAACGTGAAAAGTAAGACTTTCGGGTTTTGTAAAGTTCTAGCGTGAACGATGACAACAAATTACCCTGTCATCAGTTCGGCCGTATAACAGTCGGCTACAGTTCGTGCCATTTGCGCTCTATATCCCATTTAACCATTTCAACTCCAACCAGTTTATCAATATGTAAATTCTCCTTACATTTATCACTAAAAATAAGTTGTTTGGTAGTGAGAATAAAACAAATGATTATATACAGCAATTTATCTAAGGTGAAAAACAAAATTCTCCCAACCTGTTTGCAAGGAAATTATAGAGACTGTTCAGGAGAATTCCACAATAGGCCAAATGGCGTGTTTGGGGGTGAGAGGGTTAAATTATGGGAACACCAGGATAATACCCAAAGAAAAGAGAAAACAAGAAAGTATATTTTCAGCTGCTGTCGTCCAAGCCGTTGCCGTCTCGGCTGCTAAAGGTCACTAGTAAAGGCTCAAGGCGCACGCGTGCATTTTCCCGCCAAACCTCACCAAGTTCCTGCGCGTGCCTTCTCGGCTGCTAAAGGTCGCTAGTAAAAGTTCAAGGCGCGCGCGTGCATTTTTCCGCCAAACCTCACCAAGTTACCGCGCGTGCGCAGAAATAAAGTTGAAGTTATTAGATACGAGCAGCAGTCGATTCTACTTTATTCAACATCATTTCACAACTTGCATAAACGAATTCTGTTGCGTGACGAGTTGACCAAGTACGCAGTAATATGCGCAACAACAACACGCACCTACTTGCAATGTTGTGCTACAAATTGGGTAAAAATTTTGATCGTATTACTTCACTTTAAGACAAATGGGAAAAAAAAATTCCGTATTTAATATGCGCGGCGTCCTTCCTTTGCACGCGGTTATCATCTTATGCTCAGGCTTTGCGCGCATTACCAACAGTTGTACGGTCTTGAAACTGTTATTCCCCCATTCTTGATGAGTCTGGCACACAGGCTGGTTAAATTTTGTGTATGACAAATAAACACATTTTCCTTGCCCGTAACATCTTTCGCGTACTCTCCTTTTCTAATTGTGAAATAAACATTTTGCGCTGATGTCCAACCTAAACTTTTTGCAATGGATTGTCCGTGGTGAAAAACTCGAGTAAAAGAACAAGTGGTTTAAGAACACTCAAACTGAAATTTGGTCAACAAAGTACCACCTATATATGAGAACAAATTAAGCCTGACAAATGAAAAAATGTTCTTATGTAAAAAATAGGTGCAAGTAAGATTAAAAATTTGCTTGAATGACTTTTGCCGAGTTTCTTACTACCCCTTTATATTGTTAAAGCACAAAAACTTCTATCCCTCCTGCAATCTAATATTATTATTGCCTTAACTTATTCAGTTAAGCTGGTATCCATTCATTTAATAAAACGTTGTGGTTGCACATTAATTTCATCTGTTAGTTGTTAACTGCAGTATATAATTTTCAGAAACAATTTGAAGAACACCCTAAGAACATCTTTAGGCTGATTTTGCAGAAAACTCCCGATGTACAAGAGCAAAATCGGCATGAACCGGAAATCGTGTATTCTTTTATGGAAACCAACTGAGCCGGTGTGGTGAAAGCTATTAGGTATAAAGATACCCTATTTTTGCAGTGTTTGTATTGTCACAACCACATTTTACACTTAAACTGTACTTGCAAAACGCATTTGCTAAATAAGTAGTTAACGATTCCATTGCAGTTGGGTCTGTTGCAAAACTGTACTCTGAAAGTTAATCCGACTATTTTGATATATTGTTACTTTGATTCCAACTGGTGCTACATATCCGGCCTGGTCTCAGTTCTTCGAAACTTTCTAGCAGGCGAAAAAGCGTTTTCATAAACTTTTGCTTATCTTGGTCACGTAGATGCAGATTGCTACTGTCCTAGACTGAATGAAAGGATTACAAATCTTGTTCTTTCCTGCCATCATGTGCCATTCCCCGGATGTTCCTCAATAAAGATCTAGAATTTTGGTATTAAGTGCTCTTTTTACGCCTTAATGCGATTTTCTTTTGATATAAATTACACATGGAACCAGGAATGCAGCGAAAATAATGAAAGCGGCAAAGTCAGTCTCTCAGTTTGAAAATGCGGCTGTGATAACTGAATATGTCGCCGTTTCTTCCCATAAAATCGCCTCATCAGTTGGAGTACTTCTACTCAAAGTTATACACAATACCTTTGATTTTATCCACTGAATGAAGTTTATTTAGGCGAGAAGTATCCTAAAGTAAACTGACACGGCTCGATTGGCCCATCGCCATATTGGACGCTATTAAAGGAGACGAACAAGTCAAGTTTTGGTCGTAACTAAGGAGAGGAGGTTTAATAGGGAAAAGGGTTATTGGAAGGAAATACACACTGCTCCTAAGCGAGCAAGTGGCACTCCTCGATAGCATACGAGTTTGTGTTAGGCCATTAACGATTAGCTCCAAAAATTAATTTCAAACGTGCATAAAATATACAAATACTAGAAATTCTTTCAAAATTAGCAACCCGCCGCCCTCAGCCATTTTTTGTCCTAAACTGTCTTAAAAGATTCTCAAAATATTTGTGAACCTTTATCAACTACGGTACTTTTTTATTTTTTTATAAATTAAAACCGATATCCCGGCGATTTTGACGTAATTTAGCTTGAAACTTCCACATACCTGGTTGCTCCCCCTTAAAGCAAAGAACAAATTGGGCAAAAATGTTTCTCCAAACATTTTGCCTAAAAAACCCGCCAGCTACCAGTGCACTTAGTACACTTTTATTTTATTCTATTTGATTTGATTTGATTTTATTGTGATGTGCGAAACACTTTTCCAGCAAGTTTCTTTGCTTGTAAGCACGAGTTACGGATTGAGTCCCGATTTTTTCTGTTTGTTAACTCGCAAAGGGGCCTGAGAACGAAAGTTGAAATATTACCCATCATGCATTGAAATTGGGAAAGTAGAACCCAATCCCCGTAGTTCCTAATGTTTGAAGGTTAGAAGCAGAAATTTGCGCGATACTTGCTTGTTTTGTGATACAAAAGAGCAAATTTTCTTCAGTATTTCGCTCTTGGGCGTTTCAGTGCCCAAACAGGAATGAATGCTGCCAATACGCAAGGATGTTGAGCTCTATGAGCGATCAAATGTGCAAGAACACAACACAATTGCGACTGAAAACGGGGGAAGTAGCAAGAAGAGGTGTTTGAGTCACAACGTCAAGAACGGTGCGAGGACCCCTGAAACTCTGCCGACTGAGCTCAGTTTGCCTGCGCCTAAAAGGCTTAAAACAGGTGGAAGCTCTGACAGAACTGAAGGGGAAAACCCTTCCATGGCTGAACCACAGAGAAAGGCAAACTTTTCTGCTTATGGCAATCATTTTCATGAGCGGTCACCGCTTGCGAACTCGACCAAACCAGGCCAGGCTAAGAAGCTGGTCATAAAGAATTTCAAAGGTAAGTGACTTGGTTTAATCAGATTCGTTTGTTGTTTTAATTGTAACAAGTAAATGCTTACACTCATAAAATGTCTTGATGTGATGTAGCTGTGAATCAATTGTTGAAGGTCCTTCCTGCTATTAAATACAGGAGATTTTCTTTCCTGTTTGTGTACATGAAAGTACATGCATGTTTGAATCTGGCTGACGAGTGATGGCTCGATATACTTGTCAGTTCTATTTGCTCGGAAGTATTTAATTTAACAGTAAATAGTTTAAAGCCTGGACAAAGTGAGACTTAAGATTAGAAACGAAAGTGAAATTCAAGTCGAAATGATTCCTTCTTTTAACTTGGTACTTGGGTGCGCAGGACACTGCATCCAGTGAATTTATTTCATGGGGGTACCCGCTCGATTTAAACCTTTGCCAAGTCATTTTCATGCCTATCAAAAAAATTTTTTCTTTTAAACTTAAGTTAACTCACGCTTTACCGGAGTGCAGTACTCTACTCTTTTTAGGACTGAAACCGAAGTCTAAATAAATACATTGTTTTAGTAAATAAGTCGATAAATAGTATCAAATTAGCTAAAAACGGCAAGTGCCCAACTGGAAACAACGAAATCAGATTTTTGTTGCTGTTTGTTTTGTGTTCTGTAATGTTTTTCACTATTAGATTTTTCATGCATAAAGAATAGATTTTCTTGAAATATTTGTATACAGGTTTTCAACACTGTGAGTACTGTGTCTCTGTGGTGACTGTTGAGCCACTTGAGGACTTGTTAATTACTTACCACGGGAATATCTGAGACTGAAAATACTCACTTGTAGAAAAAATGGTGTTTTTAATAAATACTGAAACATTGATGTCAGATGTCATGGCTGTAGCTGTAAACAAGTTGTAAAATACAAAGTTGAACTTTGAGGTTGGTTATTACCAGTGTCTGACTATTGTTTCCAGAATATGATCAGATATAAAGAGCTTTTGCTCAAAAGTAGCATCTTATAAGAATGCTAAATGGTATGGCCAAAAAAATACACCATGTCCACTGTTATTACAGTACTGAGTTCACCAGCCAATGATTTTTCAAACACCTTGAACAAATGGTGAACTTTGTAGGCCTATTAGATTTTAAATTTTTTGCGATGTGCCTTGGGCTCACTAGAACCCATCAGCAACTATTTTTTTTAGATGGAAGGAATTATCCATAATCTTGGCATCTTTGCAGAAAACACGTAAAACAAATAAGATTCATGATATTGAATGGAAATGTTTTTATACCAAAATGTTATATTCTTGCACTGTCAAATCTTTCATAATGGAAAAGAAATTTCAGTTCTATAGTTTTCCCAGAATGGTAGTGACATGTTGCCATATTAAAACCATGGTTGTTATGGAATGTTATAACCTGCACTGGATCAGATGTACTTATCAGCCCACAGAAATTTGAGATTCACATAGTTATTTTATGTAAAGGTAACTGGAGTGTCTAGTGTAAAAACAGTGTAAATAACTTTGTACTGAAAATTAAATTCTCTTAATGTTTATGAAAAAAGGAATAACTTGGGAAGAATTAAGAACTTCATCAATAGTAACCTTACATTATTTTTATACTTGTATCTTTAGTTGTTGAAAGGAAGAGTATATGAGGGACTGTTCATTATTTATGGGTAGCAGATGTTTACTGTGGTGGGGAGAGGGAGAATATTTTTTACATTGAATCAGAAATGAGGGTACATGTAGACAATAACAATAAATGTATGGCAAAGCCTTGCAGAAACTGAGAAGTTCTGCAGTAGTAGCATGAGTAATGTGTAGCAAACAAGGATTTTGTTTAGCTGTGGAGGCTCAATGAGTTAGTGTTACAGCTGTGGGTCCCTGGTACTTTTCATGTGTTACAATCAGGGGATAACTGTTTTGGGGGGAATTTTTTCAAATAACCTCCAAACTCCCATAGCACTTACATATTCTGCCAAACAATTCAAGGTGTACGTCGATGTTAAAATTTCATTTGTCATTGATTTACCGCTGAAACTATTTTTTTGCATCTTGTTATTTTGGCAACGTACAATCATTATTGACAGCTTTCCAATAAAGCTCCAGCTATTCAGCATATGAACAATACTACGATGGGCAATGTTTATAACAGTATGTTTAATTCCTACTAGTATTTATCACTTCGTAATCTTCTGTTTTAGTTTGGACATGCCACAATTCACTATTCTCTACCTTTGTTTCCTGAAAGATGTTTCTAGTTTTTGTATGTTAATTTGTTGAAACTACCAAAACCTTTGCTTCAAAGGTTCAATTGTTGTTGTTGTTGCTATATAAGTCACTCTTTTCAGGCAAATGTAATACTAGTAGTAGCTCTAAAAGGGCCTGTATAGAATTTCTTAAACGAATGTTTTTCCATACAATACCAGTGGTTTTAAGCGATGAGATAATAAACACTCCTAATTGCATGAAAATGAGTAGAGCGTCATTGCTAGGCAATAGCAACGTTAGCTTCTAACAAACACTTTCCACTCTGGAAACACCTGTAATATTGGTTTTTCTGACTAACTGAATTATTTATTTGACTGTTTCTAATTCAACAACAGGCAACTGATAAAAAAGAAAAGTTTCATTTGATTCCGTATCCGATAAAGTCCAATCAACATATCATAAGGTGGACCATCTTACAAACAATCGAAAGACTGAATTGATGTTTTTGAACAGTAAAGATTCTATCTTACTGCATAAGAAAACTCATTAAAAAGCCAATAACTGAAACATCAATAACAAAGGCTTTGAATAATAACAGAGAGCACCAAAGTAACTCTTGTACTTGAACTTGAAAATACAGACAAAGAAGGTTTTATTAGAAACGTAAAGATAAAGACTAATATTTACACAAGCGCAGATATAATGAATGTTTACTAGGGGCTTGAAAACACCAGGCTCCCTCGTGGCATTGTTAAGCTTTCATGCTCAGCATAAGTGATAAGTACAAATTATCTTTCCTTAAATTAAAAAAAAGCCAGTTGACCTTCCAAAATCAAAACGACAAAAGCAAGTTGAATGCAAATGAGTACAAAAATTCGTCTGTTATATGTACCAGGAATAACTCACCGTGCTTACACATTGCTTACACTCCAAAAGTAAAACCACTGTAAAACTTTAGTGAAAACTCGTGAAATACTGCTGATAACATCCATTCATCAATTCTAAGTGTATCTGAATACCCGATCAAGGATTGTAGTGCATTTTTATATTGCAATGTCAAGGACAAATAACACTACGACTCCGGTAGAGACAGTTTTCGAGAACAACAAGCTTGAACTGGAAGGACGGATACTTTTATTTCTTTATGGGGTCATTGGTTTATTTGCTCTGCTCAGCAATGTGGCACTGTGCACAGTTCTGTTGAGAAACCGTCAGATGCTGCAACGAGCTTACAACATCATCATCTTTGCACTTGCCACTGTGGACACGCTAACAGGTACGTTGAAAGAAGCGCAGGTGTGCAGAGATATAGATATATACAGTTTTTATTTTTGCTTTTCATATTCCGTGAGAAAAGAGATAGAGGTCATTAAAAGAGAACTGTGAACCTTATATTTGAATACTTTATAGAAGTCATACTACGTTTCAGATACAATTCATTCTAAAGATTTTCTAAACAGTTCTTTTTTTATAATCATAAAGAGCATATCTATGCATTTTAAGGAACTGAACCTGAAAATTGAACCTGAGAATGTTCTTCAGTTTGTTTTAGAAAAATTGAGAGGTTGGAGTTACGATGTTCAGAGACATACAGAGCAGAAAAAAGGGGGTGGCTTGGGCGTAATCACCTTGGTTTCAGTTGCTTTTATAAAAACATTGCTTTAAAAAAGGTAAAATAACCTTTACCCAAAAACCATGCACCTTCGGCTCTCACATTGTTGCTCCAAGCGTATTGAGTTATGTACGGCACAGACGTTTCTGTAAAAGATATATCAAACATAGAAGTACAATGTATCCACCATAGAATTTGCTGGAGTGAAAAAATTAACTTTAATCTTGTTGTGATGCCATTGTCATATACACTTTTGAGCAATTGATTCCATAAAACTCGCGATAAATTTGCTTCTCGATAATTACCAAGTTCAACGTGAGAAATTACACCAATTTCTCATTCTTCTTGTTTCTCACGTCATCCTCAAAAGCAATAACAACACAAAATGTATTACTCCTGTGATTGACTTGGTGATTGAAAACAAATGTTAAAATAAAAACTTTAGCTAGAGACTAGCGCCTCGCATCACATAACATTTCTATTTGATTTCATTAAGCCTTCAACATTGAAACGCAATTAAAAATTAACAAGATTCAGTCGACGTACTTGTGAATCAAATTATATTACTGGTATTCTTGAAGGAACGAAGGCTGACTAGCACACCAAGTGCTTCTAGTCCAGTTATCTAGTGACAAAAAAATCTAGACTTGCCACAAGTCGTGCTCAAAAATTCAGGAGAACAGAAAAACCGAACGCAAAGCGCTCGGGGGAGCGGGAGCGCGCTAGACCGGATATAGTGAATGGGCGAAGGGCCTTGAGAAAGTCTAAGAAAAATCCTGCTTCTAGTTCTATTCCTACAGCTTATTTCTCAATTCTTTTAAAGAGATCGAACGCACTACCCTGATCTGTGATTACTTCTAGTGTTACTGATATTCTGGAAGGAACTTTTAGTTTTCAACATTACACTATTTTTAAATTTCTTACTGAGCTTTTGGCTCAAGCTGGACCCTTGTAAATCTCAGTCTCGAAAACTAATTTTTGCTTCAAGAATATTTATCTCCCTACACAATTCATTAGAAATAACTATCTAGCAATATCATTACTATTTCTACAGGGCTGACAATGATAGTGGCAACTGTCCTTGTAGAAGTACTTGGATTACAGTCCGGTCAGGACAACCATGGACTGTTGAAAGGAATTCAGATCGGCTGGTTCGAATTTCTCTTAGGGGAATTTTCTATCTTTTTGATAATGGCTCTGACTATTGAAAGATGGTTCGCTGTTGTCAGGCCTATTCAATACCGCTACAAGTTTCGCAAAAGCAGAATTTACGTTTATATATTTACCATTATAATTGCAACACTTTGCATCAATATACATGTTTTATTACCCAGTTATGTTCCTATCAGCACACGCTCTAAAAGTTTTGTTGTTGTGGATTGTGTATTAACACTAATTTTCCCACTGCTTGTCACTTGGGCCACGTATATTCATCTATGGCAGCGTTTCAAAAATGTTTTAACCATTCAGCAATCGAATAGTACAAAAGTGAAAGAGAAGCTTGTGCGCATGTGCGCTATCACGGCAATGTTTTTAACACTGTGTTGGATTCCAGCGGAAATGAATCTCTTCGTAACCACCTTTGACCTAACATTAAAAAGACCACTAATTACTAAAATTTGTAATACAGTGGCAATGATTAACTCAATTGTCAATCCTTGGATTTACTACTTTACAAATAAGGAATACAAGAGAGCATTTAAACGATTATTCAATAACATCATCTTTCCGATTCAGAATATGGTGAAATGTTGCCGGTCTGATTCCCTAAGAGTTACAAATTCAGAAAGTTCAAAGACAAAGGGCAGTGAAGTTGCTGTAACAGTCATACCCTTAACGAACTTTTCCTTGGTAAATGAATCATTTCATTAGAAAAACTAATATGTTTTACCCTACTCAGTTAGGGTTTTTTGAGGGTAGTTGCGCTTGGTCAGGGGTGGGGGGTGGAATGCCCGCGGCATTTAACCCTAAAACTATTAAAGGTATTGGGATGAAACTCGGTAGGCAGGTAATAATCCTGAAACGACTAATTTTTTGCAGCCTATTTGGCATATGACGTCATCCGAACGACGTCATAGCTGCAAAAATTTTGGATCAGCCTTTAAAACAAAATCTTGCTTAGAAAATTTAGAAAAGTTTAGAATGTTTATGACTAATGAAAACAAAAAAATATATGATACAAATCGAAAAAAGCAAGCTATTTTTTAACATAAATGACAATCAGTACTTTGTAGCGTGTGAGTTATGTGCAAAGCCTGTTTCTTCAGAGAAAGTTCAATATTCAAATCTGATACTAGCTCATAAATTGTAATGGTATTAATATTTGACTCAAATTTCTTGCATTAAAGCTGTTAACTTCACTAAATCCTTTGTGCTTTGTTTGGAATGTTTTCAAATGCAAGTCTATCATTTGACATAGTGTAATGTACATGACCGCTATATTGGATTTCTTATACGCAACACTTATGACATAACATGCAACGTTAATTAAGATCCACAGAATAACGCTTTATTGTCTTCAAGAATAAGAAATGCTCTTGTTTAAAAGGTGTTGTAAATTACTAGAAAAAAGTATCTAAAAATTCGAATTTTGACAAGACATGGCTTCAAAAAACGGCGTTGTCAGAATTTTGTTTCTTCAATACATTTAAGTGAAAGTCACCAAATTTCGTAAGTATTGCATGAAGAGCAAGAAAGTTTTCGATCTTTGAAATCGGCGCGGGCACTCCCATGCCTCTAGCCACGCAGAGCTGGGTTAAACTGTATACGCAACCTGCTCATGGGAGTTCCCGGATATTGAGAAAGAGCGGGGAGTGGGGAGAGGACGTCTACCGGGTGATATGTTTTACCTTCGCTAAACCTTGTGCTATATTTCTAAAGATCATTATTGAGCTAAGTTAATCTACTGCGTTTCATGGCGTAATACTTCCGTCAGTTATCTTTCTCCACCAGCACTAACGATACATGTGTGAATAGCTGTAAAAAATTTAATTTTTATTTTTAAAATAACAGCTGGTGCTTAATTTAGCCTCCAAAGCATCGCCTTCTTCCCTTTGCAGCGGGACCCCCAATGAAATAAGGCGGTTTCTCTGGAGGCTAGTTTTAATTAGGGTCTCTTAAGGTTATGAACGAATGAGTGGAATCCTTTCAACTTGTACATCGATTGGTTAATGTTTACTTTCTAAATTGAGTAAGATGTATTCTGCCAAACAGGGCAAGAGGAACATCGACGTTGTCACTGTTAGAGTGCCTACGTTTATCCAGCCGGGCCTATAAATAAAGTTCCCGTCGTTTTTTAATGAACGCTGTGTTTTGAGTATGTCAGGTGTAACAACATATAAATCCTATAAAAGTTTTTCAAACACTAGCTTGGTTATGTGAAACAGAACATTGATCGTCAAGTAACAAGAATAAGTAACAAAGTAATCACAATCTAATATCCATGTCGACATCAACAAAGTCACTGTCACAATAAATATAAGTAAAAAATAAAATAAAATAGAAGTAAAGAGAAGTAAAGGTACCTTACTTATTTAAAGTAACGATTGTTAACGTAGTGATACTCTATGAAGACCATACCAGAGCATGTGACTAACCTGCTACTCTTTTCGAGATTGGTGTTGATTATTTTAATTTCTCTGTGATAACAACCTGTCAGCCTGCGGTGTGGCAGAAGAAGGTCCTAACATATATAACCTGCAATTATCTAGAAAACTCACACACATCTGCAGTAATTTCTCACAGGAAACCTGTAAATATTGAAATTCTTGTGACTTCACTTCCTATTATGACATCTTGTTGGACTTTGAAATATTTAAACATACAATCAAGCAAGCAAACAAAGACGATCATATGCAATATACTAAATATATCATCAGTTCTAGTTCAAGAAATCCAGCAGACTGGTTTGGGCCGTAAAAAATCAGTAGTTCTGTTCAATTATTGCATTTCCATAGAATATCTCGTGGAATCTTCCCCTGCCCCTCTCCCCTGTCCCCCTCACCACCGCCCCCAAAGAGCTTTTATAGTATAAATTCTGAGCGGTCTGGAGTAAAGCTATCCAGTTTCGCAGTTCTTAACGTTTTATGGCAAATGTTATGAAACGGCGCTTGGTGTCGTGTATGATGTCTTGTTCTCAGGGTAGCAATGAAATCAACAGCGATATTCAGATTTTCCATATTTCCCTTTTTTAAAAAATTTTACTATCTTGACTCTTTCAAACAACTAAAAAAGCGTTATTAAATTCAACAGTTGGCAAAATCCACTCAATACATCGAAGGTGAAGTATCGTACGAACAATGCAAAGGCTAAATTGATGTTCTTGTACTTTGTAAATCTTATATTTCTTTATTAAAAGGTTCTCGCAACAAATTCAACATCAACAACACAATTAAGGCTTTTTTTGATCAAAAAAGAGCCCACCAAGGAAGCTAAGTAATGCAATTGAAGTGATATAATACTACAGAAAAATGACGTGTATATTGAATGCACTCATATTTAAAACTGCAGTATGAACAGTTTCCTATAAGCTTGAAAGCACTGGATCCGTAATAGAAATATACTCAGTGTATACTGTATATTAATTTACCTCTTTTGATCAACTTTGCTGACAAGTGTTTTAATTAAAAAAACAGATGTAAGAGACTATTCATACAGATCTCAAAGCACTCTTTAAACAGTGTCAACAAAAGTGAAAGCCAATTGAATGCAATAAGTAATACAAGAAGGCATTTAAGAGATTATTCCAAGACATCGTCTTTCCGATTCAGGATATGGTGAAATGTTGCCGATCGGATTCCCTAAGAGTTACAAATGTAGAAAGTTCAGAAGCTAACGGCAAATCAGTAGCTGGATCAATCATATCCTTAACCAACTTTTCCCTGGAAAATGAATCATCTAATTACAAGAACTAAAATTTTAACCCAATTCGGCCAGGGATTTTGAGGGCACATGAGTTTTGATCAACAAAGGTTGATATGGTATGTTTGCCGCTCCTAAAACTTTTAACCCAATTCGTCCAGGGTCTCGAGAGTAAATGGTTTTGATCAACAAAGGTTGACATAGTATGTTTATAGCCCAGGAGACTTGGTATATCGCTAACGTTTCAAGCGTTTGACCTTCGTCGGAGCAGACTGAGAGGATACTTAGGCTTGATGAGGAAGGGAGGGGGTGGGGTCGGGCAGAAAGTACCCACGGTATTGGAATGAAATTTGATTTTCTAATTATAAATGTATAGAGGACTTCCACTGAATGAATCGAAAACAGTCGCACATAAATACAGTTGATGTTGGCAGTCACCGTATTTATATGTTCCAGTCACCATTCGGAGAGGAAGTTGTAGACGAGGAAGTTCTGCTGGCACGTGCAGCGATGTCAGGCCTGCTGTCCTATTGCAATATCGGATATGGTTTAGATTATATAAACAAATGGACACTCTACACTAAAAGTTTAGTTATACAACGGTTTTAAAAGGAGCATTTGAGGCTCAGAAATCCACGAAATATTTAAAAGTATACAGCCCCAACCAAAAAAATGG
>JAOEJI010896247.1:0-13655 GCA_025448255.1 Umimayanthus chanpuru
CCCATAACTTTATCCTAAGACAGCCTATATTAAGGGATGATTCAGAAATTTCAAGAAGGAACCGGAGAAAGGTATCTGTGTCCCCTAAATTTGCCCCTGCCTATTTCTTCACGTTAATGGGACCCCCTCCCCCCCCCCCCCCAATCAGACTAATTCGGTCACTGCTTTACGACTTGCGTGTCTTTTCTGCATGTTTTTATGGTGCTTTATTGGAAATTACCTTTATATTGGTGTACATTTTTACACTTTAAATTATACATAGCGCTGAAACACAGACCAAACGTCAATTCAACAACCCATTTACACTATTTGATTTGTACGTTTAGCTATTGTTCTAGGCCTCCGAAACATCAGACATACTACTTAGTACTAATTAATGGGTGTAGTTTGGCCCCATGTAATACATTGAAGCTGACCTCATATACTGGCAGTTACAAAACTATAAACTATAAATTAAATCTAATTTTATCTTTTGCAACGATTGTTACTTTTATTCACCTTATGTTTGCAACAGTTCACCGACAAAGTCTCAGGTAGCACCGCGGAAAGCCTGAACTTGCCCACTGCAATGCACCTTGCAAATGATACAGAAGAGAGAATGAGAAAGATATCAGTCGAAAGTGCAACGACGGATGGCGACGCTAACACAGATACCTCGGTAATCTCGGACAAACGAGGTTCTCTGGATGCTGAAAATAGAACGGAAGGCAGAGTGCACGATGGGGCGTGGAGGAAGTTTGTTATGACCCCTAAGTTTAATAATACAGACTGTGGGTCAAAAGAAATCAACCCCAAGGTAGTTGGGACTGTACCTATTGCATTTTGGATAAAATTTACAAGTAAACAGTTGTTTTTCTATTAACTGTTTTACCCTTTACTTTGCTTGAATAACTGTAACATATTTCGTCGGTTATCGAACCGCGCATTCTTGCAGTATTTTTTTGCGGCATTCATCAGCAGACTAGTTTAAGGATACTAATTCATCTTACTGTAACAATAACTCAACGATGTATCTAATTATTCTATACTTTAAAACAGTTGCAAAAAAAAAGTGTTGCCAAAAGAACAGAAGGGGAAATGACTGATTTCAGTGACAAGAGAGGGTGGACCTTTCTACATTGCTCGCATAACTATGTAAAAGTTTAGGCAGTTGCTAAAATCCAAGATAGTAGCCGGATTTGTGACAGTCATATTCGCACTTAAAAATTTAGATTTAGTCTTGATACATCTTATTAAGAAAAAAAGCCTACCAATTTTAGCGATGTTTATTTTTATAGTATTAAATATTATAGAAGGGATGCCAAAATGCATGCTTCTGACACGGTTAGTTAATCGAAAAGTACTTGAAGGGTTTGATTAAACTTTTCACGTTTCGTTTAGTGCAGGGATGAAGAAATATCAGACCCTTCATTACAGGCGTCTTACGATGATTCCGTCTCCTTGAAACCTACTGAAGCAAATATCCAGCAAAGCACATCAAACACAAGTAAGAACTATTTTTCTGTGGCAGGTGAGAGAACAAACAGTTCACAGAAACGAATGGGTAACTAATTTACAGCAACCACAGTAGTATATGATGTTCAGAATTATCTTGAAAAAAAGTGCGAAGCGGCCTAGTTTCCATAAATTGCATAAAAGGTAAGTTGAACCCAGGAAAAAAATTAATGTAGAAACTGATGTACAGTGCAGATAACTTCAACAAGAAATTTAATTTAGGTCAAAAATAATTTTCTATTAATTTAGAGTGCTTTTATACTTTTATTGACGTTCAACAATGTTGTTGACGAAAAGACTTGTTGATGACAACTTTCCTGGAAATGCATACCTTCCTATTTGATGTACAATAGTACATGACCAATTTGATGTGAAAGTTAATCTTCTTTTAGTTCATGACTAAATGTTTAAAAGGCACTTTGTATTGGGTGTATCTACAGGGTCGCATAATATTCATGCGCAATACTAACAGCACTATTTTATTATTGACACGCAGATCCCGGAAATGGAACTGTCAATGTTGAAGTATCAGAAAATCCAGCAAGTGAGGCTTTGGAAGAGGTATTGTATTGGTCTTTCTCTGTCGTTAGTCTCTGCTGCAGAGCTCTAGATGCCTTTCCTAAAATAATCTTGAGGTCTAGAGCTGTACTATGTTGGGTACTCGTTTCAAGTAAGAACAAATAATTGGGAAAGTACAGAAAACTATATTTTTTTATGTTTTGGTTTATTCTTATATGCAGGTAATGGATCTTGACAGGGATTTAGATAGCTACAGTGAGTCGTCCTACTCTTCGACATGGTCCTCCTCCACTCCATCAGGTATCAAACAGGCTTCTAACTCGTTATCCTTGCTAATCGCTACTACATGGACTGATTTCACATCGACATTTTGTTATACGGTATATTCTTGATCACGCGAGGTCTACAAGGTGAACAGAAAAAGGTTCGAGATATTAGGAAGTCGAGGTACTTTGCATTGAAAAAGTTTAGGAATTGCTTTCAAGAAAGGACATGACATCTTTCGAATTAGTAGGCAATTCAAGTTTTCGAAGTTCAAAATTACTGGAAATCAGCTGTATTAGAACACGGATTTTCATAACATCACACTGAATTTAAAACGCTATCTGGATCGCAGTGAAGTGGTTACCTTGTTTCAGTAGTAGCAGGCCGAGTAAATATCAAGAAAAACCCTGCAGTGCTATGAAACCCAAACCAAACAAGTCTTCAGGATAGGTGAGGAGAATGCGTACCGATCACGCCAGTTTCACGCAAGAAATATAATTGTTACTTTATGGTTCGCGGGAAAACACAAACTTCGTGTTTCAGTTCACGACTCACAAGGCGACAACTTTGTTGCTTGAAAAGACGCTCTAAGCTTGGTATAATATCGAAGTTTCTTTAATAGGTGGTTGGCAGTGTAAATCAGGACTATCCATCCCCACTCCCTCTCTCAAAGTCAGGTTCCTGTAGATTACAGTGATATTAACCTCCTTTCTAATAACTCCAGGTGGTGAGAGTTGTTCAAAGGATGAAACCAACAAAGAAGAGACCAAACCTGGTATACCTAAGGAAGAACAAAGCCAGCCAATCGGAGTGAAGGTAATCTAAATGTGGAAAACTGCTTCTGTTTGAATGGTTTAATTTAATCGGGATTAAGTGAAAGTTGACTAGCTTAAACTTAGAATTGTAGAGAGGTCAACAAATCGTTTCTTAGAAACATGTTTGCCCAAAACAGTAATTTTCGAAGTCGTATCTGATATTGAAGATGTTTTGACCTGCATCAGTTACCCTTCATAAAACCATAAATTTCTTCATGCGAACAAAAAATTTCATTCTTTTGGGAAGTAGCAAGTGTCAGTAAGCATAGATAGATTACCCGAGTGTTCACAAGTAATGGCAAATATTTAAAACTCCCTTTGCGTATCATTTCAAATATTCCTTTTTCAGCTCAAACACCTTCCTTTTGGAAAACACTAGATGGGACACTAGGGGCCGAAAGATATGAGTAAACGCCACGATGAACTTTCTGATTTTGCGTTTGTCCATCGTTTGTGTAGATACGGAAGACGTTGGGGTTCAAATATCTACCACGCCCTCAACACGCAGGGCCTTTGAACTGTACAGATACCGCCAAGGAGTTATCTTCAAACTGGTTCAGAGTACACTCAGGGGAAAAAGACAATCAAGTAGATGCCTCATTTAAAGACAGACAACTACGCTCTGCCTCCTTGTCGACATTCAATGATAACAAAATTCCTGTACAAAGAAAAGAACCAAACTTGGCTATCACACAAAATACCAAAATATCAGGCACACCAAGATCAAATGACTGGAAAAGCCCTAGGACAAGGTAATGTCAGAGCCGTGGGTTTTCGGTAGGTATTACTTTCAAATATATTCCTTATGTTCCAGATTGTTATCATACAGTTATAATTGGTATTATCATTGTCATTGTAATCATTAGTGTTATCGTTATTATTAATCGGTTAACTAGATCGCAGTGTTTGTTCATATAAACGATAGAATATAATCACCGAGTCATCTTTAGTTTTCCAATTCGGTTTTTGAACGTAAATCCAGTAAAAAGAAAGCACAATGACTACCAAAATACTCAGTGATGAAGACCAGGTTACGTCTAAGAAGGACATAGTATTAGTTAAAAAACATTTGAGCTACCTATCCTCAGGTTTTGAAAGGGATCATAAATTACTCATTTATTGTATCACGATTCAAACGGTCTAAAAGGTTTAAACATTCGGCGGAACCCACCGCAACTCTAGTCGCGTATAAAGCTTATATTACTGTTGCTGTTAGTTAAGAAACATTTGAACTACCTATCCTCAGGTTTTGAAAGGGATCATAAATTACTCAATTATTGTATCACGATTCAAACGGTCTATAAAAAAATGACCTATTGTCATTTGCCTCAACTCCCAAGGCTGTTATACTGCACTGAAACGCCGAGTGCACTGATTTCTCCGGCTGCCGCTGGAGATACCGACACAGATGTACAGCACCACTCATCTCTCACTAGTTTCGTCAACCGCACGGACACCTATCCGAATCCTCGTGTAACCTGTACTGCTTCTGGGTTAAATCAAGGTGTGCCCTCCACAGACTTGGAACAGGAACAGAGCGTACGGATTTGCTCAACGGATTACATCACGAAGTCCCCGTTAATTGTCGAACAATCTGGCAAAAAACAAGCCATCAAAACTGAAAACACCATTACTTCTCCAAATACAACCGAAGTAATCCCCACTAGACAAGCCGGGCAGAGCATAGAGCTTACCTCCGCAAAAGTGGATGCCACGACCTCTCCAACAAAGGCCCAAACTTTTACCACAGAACAGGCAGTTCAAACCGAACATACTGAGAACTTTCCCGTCAAAATCATAGCAATGTTCAGCACAGAACGAGCTGTTCAAACCGAACATACCATGACCAACAGAAAGTCCACTAAAGATAAGGCCTTACAAACTGAACCTGCTGCAGCTTCTCTGATAGAAGCGGAAAACTGTACTACAGAACAAGCCGTGCAAACTGAACACACCATGATCTCTCCAATGAAAGCTATAAAGTGCATTAAAGAACACGCCATGCAAACTGAGCATGCAACAACTTCTATGATAAGAACCGAAAAGTGTACTACCGAACAAGGCATTCAAACTGAGTCAGAGCCAGTCAGGAACAGTTCCAAACAAAATACGTGGCAGCAGGAAACACAGCAGCTGTTGGAACAAATCGCTGAATTAAAGAATACGTGTCTTCACCAGTCGTTGATTATCCAGGCTATGTCAAGAACTGAAACAATCTGATCGCACAAAAACTAATATAACCTTGTTGTCTAGAAGATTATCTAAGGATCGCACCACTTGACTTTTTTCGGGGGGGAGGGGGTGGAAGATTTTTAAGAAAATGTTCCTGCACTACCCTAAAGCAAGGGAAAGAAATTCATGCTCGATAAGCTCTATATCATGCACTGCTATTCGACTGGAAAAAATATCTGCCTTGTTAATTAGGGGAGAAAAATTTGTTGCGTTGACCAAGTCTTCCACCCCCCTCCACTCAAAAGTCAAATGATCCGCCGCCAAGGGTATTGAAAATGGTGGAACGTGTGACAAAGATTAACAATTTAAGCCATAAGTATGCTTTACTCTTGTTACTGTCCATCGATTTTGAATATATAGGACAGCAAGTTTCATTGTCGTCTATCTTAGCTGTAGAACATAAATCCCGCAAAATTATGGTAAACCACGATTTTACTTACACACTTGCTTGATTAAAGGGGTTTTTCATGAAAGTGTACTCGCAAGCTCTTTTCTTAGCTAATGATGAAGGGCTTGAAGGTGGCGAAGGTATTTGACATTAAAAAGTTCTGTCCTTAAACTGCATCAGTTTTACAAAAAGGACAAGAAGGTACCATTGGTCGTAAAATAAAAAAAAAATACTTTTCTCATTCTCCATGGGTCAGCTAATGTTCGGAAGCTCTCGAGGAAAAAAAATGAAAAAAAAAACACAAAATGACACACCGATAAAATGTAGTTCATCTTCATAACATTTTAAATATTGGTTTTATTTATCGTTTACCAAACAACAATACTTTTAATCAGACTGAAAAAAGTCCAGGCCAAATGAGCACGAGAGTTGTTGGATGGGAGTTTGACGAGAAACCAAGAAACTTTAAATTCAATGTGAGGGCACGTAAGAGTCGATAAGCGTGCATGAAATTTGGCGTTCAAGCAAAAGTTTCTCATGTTCATTTGATCCGAGCTTAATGATTCGATTTACAAGACGTTTCATCACACATAAATAATATTACACTTAGACCTGTACAAATCCTTTTATTACAACGTACAGATAGTCAACCCTCTTCAAGTCTATAATTTCGTCGCTTTAAGCTACAGTTAACTACGGCTAAAACTTCGCTTCGGAACTTCAACAGTCTGCCCCAGAGACTCTCCAACTCCGTTAATTCAAATATAAATAACTCTTTTTCTGTCATGACTCCTAAATGTAAATAGTTCAGTCCTTAATGTATTTAGTTTTAAGTTAGAACTTCCAATTTGCTTCAATACTGTATTGTCAATAGTTTTGCGTTATTGTAAATTTCTGCAATTCAGTGTTTCGGCTGCCGTCATAGAATTTTAATTATTAAATTTTATTTAGTTCAAACCAACCAGAAGAGTGAATGTGGCCCAACCTTAGTAATGAAAATTATATATTTCTCCGTATCACAAAAAATCTCACTCGTCTTACATGTATTACGTATCTGCCGTGTAATTTTGCCATCCTTAAACTGTTTATCTGCTGGCAGGAACTGGTAAACTTCTATTCTCAACAGATACACTCGCTATTTGTTGGTCGTATATCATTTCTATACTATTCTTGGAACTACAGAAATTTGCTGATGTGTTCTGAATGAGTTGAAAGAGTAACACTGTTTTTCTTTTACCTTACAAATAACTATTGGAACGTCTCATGCCAAACGGAAGTTGCCCTAGTACATACGCTGATCAAAAAATCCAAAAACTGATACTTTTTATGGCATGAAATGATTTCGGGATTTCATTTTGTGACTTTTGCGGATTTGGCGAATGCACTTGTAAAAATAAGAACCCGCACGTTTCAAGCACGCGCATTTCCGCCACTGCCTCCATTTAGTGCAGAAGCAACACAACTGTGATAAATTGACATCGCATACAAAAATTGAAGCAACCGCATCCGATTCTTGTTCTTCAAGACCAGTTAAAAACACACTGTACTATCTTTTACGGTTCTTACTGTTGTTCTGGAATTTTCGTTGGGATGCAAAAATTTATTTCCCCTGTGTAAGATCATCTTTTGCATGGAATCGAAAAATTGAAAAACTACAAATTTGAATTCGGTAAGACTTCATGCCATACGATATTATAATAAACTACAGCATTTTACAGGGATTTTGGACGCTGAGAAAAATTACTTCTTAACACACGTAATTTAAACACGTAAATAATTTTACGTGTGTTAATATCAGCCAATCGATGATCTTCTTGTGTCACTATGAAAACGATCGCCTTTGCAGTCATCAGTGATTTAATTTGCCTAGTTTCAGTGTAGTTCATTTAATAAACAGAATAATACGTGAACGCCGGGAGATAAGGAATTTACCTTCTTGTGTTCAAACACATTATCTCACTCGTTCACTGCATTCACTCACTTCCACTCACTCGTTAGATATCGATAATTTGAATACTCCCTATCTCCGCGTGCCCATGTAGCATTCTCTACGTATGACACAACTCAGTATTCTCTTTTAAACGGTAATTCTACCTTTGAAACAATACTTCTATCTCTTCGAGTGTCTTTCCCCTAGTCTCTGGAACCATCTTATAGGAGAAGACCCACCCTACAGTTGCTATGCAGGCATAAAACCAAAAAGCCCCAGGCCTAGTTAGCCATTCTGTCATACTGAGAAAAGTCAGTGAAACAAACAAATTGCAAATCCAGTTTGTTGCAGTAGCACAGGCATTACCGCTACTTCGGGCCCACAGAGGATAGATTTCAGAATTTATTGTCCACGGCATGGGGCCCATCCCTGGTGCAAACGTCGCAATGTACAAACACAAGGCAAGGACGGCAATCCATGCATACTTGTAGGGGCATGCCTCGTGCGCCCAATCATATTTATCTGTTGAGCATCGGCCATATGCTGCGTGACTGCCTTCTGTATCGTTTGTAAGCACACAAGATCCATTGACAATGTTGTCAGAGCGATCGGTCAAATAACAGAAGCCACATGTCGGCTTGGCAGTACACTGAAGGCATCTATCAAATGAAGTGCAAGAATCTTTTAGGTGGGGGATTTCTCTGTACGTTACATGCGCGTCATTCACTTCAGCCAAATAGAATGCACCACCGAGCAAGATTAAGCTGCCTATTACCCCAGCCAGACTGCTCAGCAATAGTTTCCGTCGACCAGCTCGGTCAACAAGATATATCCCAACAAAGGTAAATATTAAATTTCCAAATGCAATTACTGCAGCAAGCCAGATAGCGGTCTTCTTGTCTGATATACCGGCCATGTTGATTATGGTAGCACTGTAATACCTAAGTAAATTAAGGAAACATGTGTTAAACAAATGCGTTTATTAAAACAAAACTAAACAACACATTTTAAAAGCACTGCACTAAATTTGACGCAAAATGGTTACCATAACATAGTATCCTAAGCTCTGAAATATTAAAAATGTCAAAATAGCAGTAAACTTACATGACAGTGTTAATTCCAGCCAGCTGCTGGGTGGCTTGTAGTACGCATCCGACCAGCAATGCCCGCCGTGTGGATGGAGTCTTCAGCATTCGCACTACAACTCCATTTTGTTGCTCTAAAAAATGCATCAACAATTTAAAACAAAACAGATAAAATATGACAATGAAAAGTTTGGGGCAAAAACGACCAGAGTGATGACTTTGCAAGTATCAGTACACTACACAGTGTAGATCACCCACCGTATCATCTCAGAACCCTCTAGTTTTATGCAATGGTAAAGTGAACACTGGACTCACATTGTCAAGAAAGCCATTCTACCTTGTGTAACTTCACGAAGAAAGCTATCAGATTACCTTGTGCAACTTTGCTAAGAAAGCCAACCGACCATGTGCTACTTTGCTAAGAAAGTCAACCTACCATGTGCAACTTGTAATTTTGTTAAGAAAGCCATCCAACACTGAGCACCTTTGCTGAGAAAGCCTTCCCATCTTTTGTAACTTTAATAAGAATTCCATCATACATCCATCTTGTATAACTTTACTAAGAAATCGATCCTGCCATGTGGTACTTTGCTAAGAAAGCTATCGTACCTTGTGCAACTTTGCTAAGAAAGCCATTCTACCTTGTGTAACTTTAAATTGCCAACAAAGCCATCCTACCTTGTACAACTTTGTTAAGAAAGCCCTTCTACCCTGTGCTACTTTGTTACGAAAGCCATCGAACTTTGTGAAACTTTGCTAAGAAAGCCAACCTACCATGTGCAACTTTGTTAAGAAAACCATTCCACCTTATGTAATTTTGTTAAGAAAGCCATCTAACACTGAGCACCTTTGCTGAAAAAGCCTTCCTATCTTGTGTAACTTTGATAAGAAAACTATCCTACATCCATCTTGCATAACTTTGCCAAGAAATCGATCCTACAATGTGGTACTTTGCTAAGAAAGCCATCGTACCTTGTGCAACTTTGCTAAGAAAGCTATTCTACCTTGTGTAACTTTGCAAACAAAGCCATCCTACCTAAGAAAGCCATCCAACCCTGCAATATTTTATTAAGAAAGCCATCCTACATCTATCTTGTGTAACTTTGCTAAGAAATCGATCCTACCTTGTGTTACTTTGCTAAAAAGCCATCCAACCTTGTGTAACTTTTTACTAAGAAAGCCATCCTACCTTGTAGTAATTTACTAAGACAGCCAACCTACAACGTCGTACTTTGCTAAGAAAACCTACCTACCATGTGCAACTTTGCTAGAAAAGCCATCCAACCTTGTGAATCTTTGCCAAAACCATCCTACCTTGTACAAGTGTGTTAGGAAAGCCATCGAACCTTGTTTAACTTTGCTAAGAAAGCAAACCTACAATGTACAGCTTTGTTAAGAAAGCCATTCTATCTTGTGTAACTTTGTTAAGAAAGCCATCTAACACTGAGCACCTTCGCTAAGAAAGCCACCCTACCTTGTGTAACACTGATAAGAAAGCCATCCTACTTTGTGTAACTTTGCTTAGAAAGCCATCCTACCTTGCACAACTTTGTCAAGAAAGCCACTGTAACTTGTGCAACATTGCTAAGAAAGCCATTCTACCTTGTGTAACTTTGCTAACAAAACCATCCTAACTTTTGTAACTTTCCTACGAAAGCTGTCCAACCCTGCAATACTTTAAGAAAGCCATCCTACTTCTATCTTGTGTAACTTTGCTAAGAAATCGATCTTACCTTGTGTTACTTTGGTAAAAAAAAGCCATCCTACCCTGTGTAACTTTGCCAATAAAACCATCTTACGTTGTGCAACTTTACCATAAAAGCCATCCTACCTTGTGCAATTCTTGCCTCTTCCTCACAATTCAGCCTAATAGACTCTAATTCTTCATCCACATCGTCAGTCCCCCTGATCCTGATTAGAATGGACCTGGCTCTATCCAAATGGCCCTTGCTAATGAGCCAGCGGGGGCTCTCAGGGAGGATTAGACATCCAAAGAACATAATAATTGAAGGAATGCCTGCAAGACCTAGCATATACCTAATGGCAAAGAATGGAAATCAGTTGTAGCAAAAATCCAATCTTTTTGAAAGTGGAAAGTACTCATGAGATATATTAAGCAGTTTTAGAGTAGTAGATTTTGTGTCTGTAACTGCCATGCAAATGTAAACTCTACATTAGGTAAACTCAAACTTCAAAATGCGGAAAAGCTGAAAATCTTTTGCTGCCTACAGATACATATGATGACCTAACTGGACTAACATAATTTTTGCACAATGATTCTAATCTTTTGGGCTATAGATGACTCCAAACAATCAGAGGCATCACTGTGGGGTGGGGGGCGGGGTTGTTAGGTGCAAATGCACCTAGCTTTTTAATCCCAGATGGTAGTGACGTCACTGGAACCCACCTGGAATGAAGGTCCAGACATGACAATCTGAAACCTTTTTACAAGGAATCAAGAAATGCTCCTTACAACAGTAATAAATTTAAGAAAACAAAGCCACCGAAATTTGCAGCAGCCATTTAAGAAAAGTTTACCTTTTAATCATCAATACTCTGAAAGAATACATTTAAATCTGAAGTGTTTTTTATTTGTATTACATATTCATAAGTACTCTTAGTTGTATGAACCTGACATGTTTCATCCTTATATCTGCCGTGATGTCAAGTATTTCATATGAACATTCCATTGTGTTTGGATATTGGTTTATTAACCCTGCAGGATGCCACTAAAATTAAAAATTCCGAATATGCTTAGAAATCCAAAACAAAAACAACAATTTATAATGGAAACTGAACTGAGTGAAGCACAATTTGATCTGAAATCTTATGTGAGATTTCAAAATCAAATGAGCACGCAGTGAGAGTTTGATTTGAAATCACAAGTACGATAATCATTTCAGATCAAAGTTGCATGACATGAAGTTCAGTAACACCAACTAATAATATCCACTTTGAAAGAGCCTTTTTCTAAGAAAAAGAAAATGCTTCCCACTTAACATCTGAAATCGACTGGCTGTTCCAGCATTTTTCTGTTTTGTGATTGGTTGTTCAAAACAGAGCTAGTACAGACTCGAAACAGTGTGATTAATTATGTAATAATATTAACCACTCTCGAACAAGTAAAACCAGAAAGTTTTATTAGTTTCATATCAAGTGTTTGAACAATGAGAAACAATACTATAATGGCACTGTTATTAGTACAGACCTCCATCCATTCTTGACATTGCTAAATAACCCATCAATCACTGCAGCTATAAATTGTCCTCCAGTGATAAACACATTGTTGAAGGTCACCAACTGGCCTCTCATATGGGGTGGGGCTGATTCAGCCACATACATTGGGACAGTCATTGATGCACTTCCTGTGGGGAAGAAAGAAGTTTATTATTTTTAAAAGCTAACCTTGGAGCATGATCAAATTTCATCAAGGCTTCAGTTTCATTTTTTTTGCAAATTTCACTTTTGTTTTCCTGGAAAATATTTTAGGGCTTCTAATTTATGCAGCAGTGCCATTCAGCATGATACGTTTAAATCATGACCAATCACATACTGTATAAATTTGTTATTCTTGATGGTAAATCTGCACAATTTTGAAAAAAATAAATACAAGATTTTGCTTAGTCACACTGTTGTTCCTAATACTGGCTGAATATTATTTAATTGCAATTTACCTCCAAAACGCCTTTCAGAACACCATAGGAAATTTATACATAATTTATTTATAATTATACATATTAATGTACTATAATTTAACAAAAAATTTGTCATGAGGCATAAAAAAGATTATTATTATTATTATTATGTAGGAGCTTTCAATCATACAGTCACACAATAAGTGAGCCAAGCGATATGAGTGGACTTTCTTTGCAACATTTTAAATGCCAATGTGCAGCTTGAACATTTGCAAAACCTGGTGGCATCCGGATATTAAGGTCTAACACTTGAGTCTCCCAAACTAAAACTTTGAGCAACAGAAAAGCAGTTTTTGGATTGAAACTGACAGGCACATAAGTAAGTACTGATTTACAAGTTTTTTGTTGAAATTTTGCAAAAATCTGTGTAATACATGTAGTACTGTGGTCATTGCACTATGAAACTTAAACCGGAGTGTCAAGTGAAGTTGATCCCAAAAATTAACAGAGATTGCAAACACAAAAATTGCCAGTCATAAAGCTTGTATCATGTACTTGTATTATGATGTATTAAGTTTTTTTTCAACTTGAGCATCCAGGGAAAATCTGGCCAGGAATTGAAAAGCAAGGTTAAAATAACTTGCTGCACAATTTAATTTTTTGTGCACAATCTGCCTTGAGTTGCCATGGAATTTTCCACTTTTTCACACCCTGTCAGCACCCCTAAGGAGTTATATTATTATGAACATCCATTTATAAATATCAAGTTATACTGCCAATTTGAATCACTTCAAGTAATTATGGTATGTTCCATTCAATGTTTTTATTCTAGAAAAAGTTAAAATCAGTTTTATAGAAACTGGGTATACACAAAATTTTATAAGAACCTGTTTGATATAATGCAGGTTCTTACTGTATACAGCAATTAGCAAATTCATCCTTGAGGCTGTCACTAGTATTTGCCTAACAAGTAAACAGCACTTTACGTATGCTCTGATTGGACAATAAAAAGTATATATCCACCGCTATTCACTTTTATCATTCATGCGTGACAGTGCACGCGCTTTTGCAGATACGAGGCATTTTTCACCCTTTTAGAGCATTTAAAACTGAAATTCTCCATATCTATTCACTGATTGGGTAAAAGTATATGCTAAAACAATTATTCTCCTCAGTGTCGATGCCTAGTGAGCAATTATTCACCGAAGTGGAGATGAATATACTGGGCTTTTCACCGACACTGGGGTGAATAATTACATTAGCATATACCAACCAGTGAATCAGTGAAGTATA
>JAOEJI010897358.1:0-13654 GCA_025448255.1 Umimayanthus chanpuru
TATAGGGTCACAAAATTTGCAAAATTTACTCTAGTAAAGAGTAGGACTTTCGCGAACTCAGCGGCACACCCCCACCCAAACTATATGGGAGTAACCCCCCCGGGCAAAGAACTGTGGTAAAATTTACAGCCATTATCTTTTTTGGTAAAGGTCAATTGCCAGAACCAGTGCTCTCTGGCCGGCCGGACCTGACACGTGGAAAACCAACCTTAGGATGGGTACAGAAAAGAAGGCGAATTGTTAATTTTCGTGGGACTCAACACTGGAATGAAAACAGAACAAAAATATAATAAATTTTTATTAAAAATATTAAAGTTTAAATAGTTGCAACCAGCTTGTAGAATAAAGGATTGTGTCTGTGTTTATTTGAGTGTGTGTACGTGTGAGTGATCACGGATGTTGGATATGTATTACTCGTTCCATATTTCTGTTGATGAAAAGAGATCCTCTTGTTACTTCATATTCACCACTCCAGCAACTACAAAAGGACTGGGTTTGTCCACCCAAACAGTCCCATAAGGCAGCGCTCTAACAAGTGTTTAGATCAATCCATTATTAACAACCTTTCGAACACTATTGTTTTTGCACAAAAAATGTGACTTTTCCCATCCAAAAAACAAAGCAATTAGGCAATCAATTGTCTGCATCACATCACGGTTTTCACCTGCTTATGAATGTGTACTGTTCGTTCTTGTAAAATTAGTATTTGTAGCATTGCATTCTGGGACCGTTTGGGTGGACGGGCTCCAGTCCTATTTTCATTTTGGAGCGGTGAACATAGGTGTTTATATTTGTAGAATGAAATCTTCGAGTTTCTTTGAGTTCTCCATCTAATCAGACAGTGGTTTCTTTAAATGATTTTTGGGCTGAGCAACTGTGTCCTCGGCGATGAGGCAGAATACTATGTTTGTTGACGTGTTGCGTGATTGGCTTGTGCCACTTTGGATTTCCTTGGTTCGTGTCTTCGGGCAACAGTTTCCGGGCTTCAGCCTTTTTCCTGTGCTCTCCCTTCAAATCGTGATTGCTTTGCTCGGCAAGGCAAGGAAATGGAATCCAAGGATTAGTGTCAGACTTTGGGATATCATTGATAAACGCAGACACATCATTCACAGTGTTAGTATTGTTGGTCTTATTACTAAAATTTCGGTTTAGGCCACAGTCATTGAAACTGACATTGTTGTTTACAACACGTTCATGTTCAGTATTCTTGTCACTGTTATTATCAATCTGCAGGTTGAGCGATGGTTGAGCTGTGTTAACACTGCTTTCTGTACTGCTCTGTTGCAGAAAATGGCAAACATCGGTACTGTTGGCAACTGCCGAACCACCCGGCAAAGGGTGCCCTAAACGAGGGGTAAACGTGAACTCTGAACACTTGCTGAGAAATCTATAATCAAAAAAAGAAGAAAATTACTACAAGACGTGGGTGACGCTTTTCAGTATGTTTAGAATAGGGAGCATAGCAACAAAGAGATGAACGTCAACGAAGGACGTCACAAAACAATTTACTAAAGTACAGCATACAATAACTTCATATGGGAATGCAATCAGCTGCCAATTTTCCATTGTCGTCTTTAGAAAACATGATGTGAAAACTTCAGTTTGGGAGTTTTTATAGAGAACGCAAGCAATAGAATTAATCATATATGTCGATCATTTAGTTCTTTATGCGGTTTCAAACTGAATAAACTGAACTTCTATTGTTTCAAATTCATACATTTTCATACAAAATAAAAGAGAAGCGAATAAGTTATACAAGGAAGAAAAGGGAAAATGGGAGTTAGAGTTTCAGCAGCCGTCTTCGCTGACGTTCGCACCTTAGTTGCTTAACTCCCTGTTTACTTCCTGGGAGACGTCCTTTCGCACTTAGAATACATTATTGGTACGTAGGAGTACTAGTCTAAGCTCGTGTTATAAAGAACGGGGTTTTTCAAAATGTGAAGGTAGTTCTTTTCCAGATTGGTAATCTTAGGATTGTACCAGCAAATGCGATATTTTCTTATCATATGTAGTGGAGCTAGTAAAATTTTGACACAAAATAAATACTTTAGATGGAATATGGAGTGTAATCAAATTAAGTTTAGTAGCGCCGGTTGTTTGTAGAGGTTATCAAGCCTGGGTTCTTGCTTATCACTGAAGGGGAAGGGCCACAAACAAACAAACAAACAAGCTAGAAAGGAGCGTATTCTTATCTTCCGGCAGGGAAATCGGTTTTAAGGTATTATAGTAATCATAGTAATGGTACCTGACTGTTACAGGGCTGACATTAATCCGGCTAGCCTCGCTGTTTGACTCCATCTTGTTGGCTACGGTAACATTGTGACCAAACAGACAATATCGGGGCATCTTTGTTCCAACCACTCCTGACAGGACAGAGCCAGTATGAATGCCAACACGAATCTGTTAAGTGCAAAACGTGGTGTAACAGGAAGACCACTAACGATAAGAGCAGTTGTAACCGTGCCAAGAGAAGCAACAGGAACAACAATACCTCAGATATAAAGATAACAACATTGGCACCAAATACCTGTACGTACACTCTCTCATGTGGGGGCTAACTCGAAAGCTATGCTCATTTCAGTCCTGCAGTACCATTATAAACTGGTTTTTTCTCTATCTTTCCCTATCATACATACTAAGACGTAAAAAGACTCTCTCTGAAACCAACTATCAAAGACAGTGCTGAATAAAGAATTAAATTGAATTAGGAACAGCGACAGAAGTAAGCGCTGCAGTACGTACTATGAAAACATGCAACAGCGATAGCAGCAGGAACACACATAAACAGTAACAGCGACAGGAATAGTAAAGGTACCAGTAACAAAAAACAAGAACAGTACTAAATATCAACAATTAACAAGAACAGTAACGGGAAGAATAAGAAGAAATAGGAACAGTACTAAACATCAACCGATTAACAGGATCAGTAGGTGGACCAGCAATAAGAAAATAGGAATAGTACTTAACAGCTAGATCAACAGGAATTAACAGCAACAGAAACAGTAACAGGAGAGTAAAAATAGCATTACCAGTATATAATATGAAGAGGAACAGTACTAAACAGCAATACTAATTATAAGAACATTGGCAAGAATAGCATCGCTACCTATAACATAAATAAGAATTGGAACAGCACTTAACTTTAACAAGATCAACGATAGAAACAGCCGTGGAAAGAGTACCGGTATCAGCTACAGTGTATACTATAACAAAAGCAGTGGGAACAACGACACGAAAAGCAACAAGAATTGAAACAAACACTGCAGCGAGATCATGCAAACAGAAGAGCAGTACAAAGAACAGCGACGAGCAGAGGAACAGACACACTCTGAAAGAATAGGAACAACAACGAGGACAGTAAGAGGGAACATCACCAGCAGTAATGACGAGAACAAAAATAACAAGAGGAACAGCGATCACCAACTGGGCAACATAAACAATAACAGCAACAACAATAGATTGACAAAGACAACAACAGGAACATTGCCATCAACTATGTAACAGGGACATACAGAATAACAGCAAGAAGAATAGGAACAGCAACAGAGAACATTAACAGCAACAGCAAAAATAACAGCAACTGTTGCAGCAACAGCAAATGGGACCGGAGCAATAACAACCACAATAACAACAAGATGAGTAACAGAGGCAACAAGAACAAGAACAGTGTTCAAGAAGAACAGTATGCGCAATTGAAGCAACGACAGGAACAGGGACGAGAATACCAATATGAGTTGAAACAGCAATGTAGTAACGATCATCATTATCATCTTGCGGCCTCAGCCGAAATAGATTTTACAACACAGCGCCCGACACCACGATCGGCCATGGCCGCAGGAAGATCCTGTATATGGATTCCTGTGTCCCTTGATATAACCCTCGGGTAGGATAGTTTGTTCGATCGATTAGAGGCAGATGGCTTCCGTAATACCAGGGATGAAACAATTTCTGCCTTTGCCCTGAAGCAATGACCACTAAACCGTACTCTTCTCTGCGCCAATTCGTTGGATATACGAGGAAGATATCCATAGTAACGGTAGTGATAGCGATAGCAACAAAATTGCAAATTAACACATAATTAGACTCTTATTTTTGTTCTAGCAAGCGCATTGTTTACGTATTTATCACAATACCGTGATTGGTATTCCACAAGGCGTGATCTCGTCTTTCATGGCGTCAATCATACCCAGCGCCATTAATGCGACCCTTCGTGCATCATCGACGGTTCCACTGGATCCTTGCAACCCACCAGCTACAACGTAAGCATCGCCAATTGTCTCAACCTGGGATGGGAAAAATAATCAAGGATAAAACGTTAAGATTACAGTAAATTTGTAAAAGAATCACATTTACTGTAAACAAGCTTATGTTACTGATTTCATTTTTATCATACTTTGCTTCACTGTATATTTTTAAAAGCCTTGGCCTTCGTTTTGCTTCTCGGGTGCTGACGTGTTAATCACAATCTATAGACACATTGCAGCCGTTTTGAAAAAACATGGAGCAGGTATTACCATCACCATCAGAAGTTAAGGATCAATTGCCTTAGCGGTAACAACAGTGATACCAAGTAAATGTCATGCAATCATCTGTAATAATGTGATATTGCAGCATGTACAAGGTTGATGAAAGTCTTATGCAGTCAATTAACCTGTGTTGCTAAGTCATTTCACGCAATTTTCTGGAATTATGTGACATAACAATTGTAGTATCTATTAAGGTCCATGGAAGGAGTGCTAAACATTCCAATTTACCTTGTACAAGTCGAGTTCGCCACAGAGCTTGTCAAACTTGGTGTACAGACTATTCAACATTTCTACTACATCCATAGGAACACATCGAGAACATATGGAGGTAAAGCCGACAATGTCACTAAACAGCATGGTCACATCATCAATTAACCTTGCAGGGACCGGCTCTTTGTGGGTAAGTTTCTTGGCAATGTCAAGTGGAAACACTGATTCAAGAATTTCTTCTGTCTTTCGCTTCTCATTGGCTAGCTCGTCTGAAGTCTCCTGTAGCTGTTGTTTCAACTGCTGCATTCTCTTTTTGAGCGTTTCTTGAGCAAGTGCCTGTTCACTAACTAGTATCAAATCCCTCGTGGCATCATGGATTGGAATGTCACTGAGGAATAAACCGCGGCCTTGTAGCTGTTCTAGGCTTTCAACCACTGGTGATCCAAGAAACAGGATGGAATCGAACTCAGGTAAGTGAATCATTTGTCCTTTAAGCTCCATTAGTTTGTGCTCTACTCCATTTTTGTGTGGCTTTAATCGCATGTAGAACAAACTGTTGATTCTGCAGAGAATTGAAGAAAATTCAGGCGCAATAGCTGGCCGTACAATCTCAAAATGTGTGGCGATCTGCTTGCCACGTGTTACCAGTGTACGACCAATCAAACGAAACAACAACATCCCCAGCTGTTGAATTTCAAGTTTTTCATCGAATATGATATGAAAAGGAAACGTTGTACAAAGAGTTAATACACTAATGTTCAAATCATCAGGATCAGTTGAAACGACACCTTGGTTGGAGTTCGTTGAAGAATAGTTCAGTTTCACTCCTTGGCATGTCTTCCAAATTTCAAAAACTACATGTCGACGATCATCCGAGTACTTGCGATTCTGTTGTACTGCTGTATGCGTTTTCTTGTCTACGACCTTAATGTAAACGCTGCTGTTGAACAAGAGTTCAGCTGCACACTTGACAGCACCCTTTATGAAGGATTCCCAACCTTGTCTCGAGGAATGGTAATGAAGAAGGAGTTGCTGATTATCCCTTTGCACGGTGCAATGGAATGTAGGTGGTCTGATCAATTCATACTCATCCTCAGAACCAAACAATTCGTAAAAGTTGTCCACATTGTTCAAAAAATCACAAAGTGTATTTCCTACAGATTTTAGGATCTTGTGTTTTTGCTTCAGACAGAGCTGAAAGAATTCCTTTCCAAATTCTTCCATTCCAGTGTTCTCATCTTGACCTAAAACAAATTCAGTTTAGTTTAATGCATTCACCACAACAATTATAGTAATACTGAGAACTAAGTATTATAATTAACAGATAAATCAAAAGTAAATGAAGGGGAAAGGAATAGGTTTTTCGTACTAGTTGCAATCTAACCCCTGTATATCAGAATAGTAAGATGATCTAAAAGTGCAAACAATAGAAAACAAGAGATGATTGAACATGAAAATTACAATAAACAAATCACTCCAATAATACAACGAGGGACAAACTATTCCATAATTTTATCCGGTAATTTCATGGTTAATCTGAAAGTTTATACGCGAAATTACGGATCACTCCTTATTTGAATGTTATATTCAGTGAAGTGTGTCGAACTTCGCCAGGTGTCGTTCGCTGAAGTTTCAAATTAAACATAATAAATAGAAATACGAGCGCAATTTGTCTCTCATTGTATTAAAATTTAATCAAATGATGGACGCAAAACTTGTACTAAAACTATAAATATTCTTAGATCCAAGCCTCAAGAGTTATGCGTTTCTCGCTTACATAGATAAAAATTAATAAGGCTGGTCCTAAACAGAGTAAAAGAGTTATTGGATTTAATACTAGATGACAATAAGTTCAGCAGTACTAGTGAAGTATGATTTCCTATTGTAACCCAGATTGATTTCCTAAAAATGTATGCAACAGTTAGCTCCTAGTCACACACGTGTAAAAGATTTCAAATTTTTTCATTGATTATTCGATACCAAACACAGTAAATAATTCTTCACATGGTGCAATTTTCCGGCTTAGAATCTTGCTGTTTACTGAACAATAGAATCTGAATTGACCAATGGAAGAACAGCTAAATGGTGGCAAGGAAACGTGCCGTGCGCGCTTGCTTGAATTCTGGTAATGGGGCGAAAATTGACCTCTGGCTCTGCACTCTCAATCTCACTCCACTTATTCAATCTTATTCAAGAAGCTTGGTATACAACAGATGGTTTTTTTACTAAAACCTTATTAACGTCTCAAATCGGGCCGGCACATCACAGCGTGTAAATCCCGCTTAAAGCTTAAAGTAAAATTTATTATTTTTATTACTGTATAAATTGAATGCAATTTAGGGATAAATTAAGTACTTATAATTTTCAAAGCCAGGCTATTCTAACTGAACGTTTGTTAATCTCTCCAAACCATGCGATTACATATTAAAAGTTCCGAAAAACATGAGTTCAGCGCGTTGTTTTTGCAAGGTTTGACTACAGAGTATTTTATTAGAAAACCACAAACTGAACGAGTTAAAGCTTTAACACGTCTGTGTTTTGTTTCCTGATGTTTCACTGATCTTTACCCGACCTTGTTTTCATGCAGTTATTATCGATCGATACCATGCAAGGTTTCCTAGCAACAAAGATGGTGAAAGCAGAGGAAGGCCTAGAGCCACATGGAGAAGATTCATGGAAGTGGATGCTGCAAAATAGTCTGTGGAATGCTACAAATTAGTCTGTGGAATTAGCAAGAATATAAACTTTAGCGACTATTTTGAATTTTCTAAACTTTCTATTTTTCTATTGCCAGATCAAATCAGACTTTCAAATTGTATGTCAAAACAGCAAGAGTCAACTGTTGCAAACACTATTGCTTGTTAGAATCATAAAACTTTGGAACAATTGTCCAAAGAAAACAGTAAGAAGCTGAAAAAATTGGTACAATGAAGAAAAGCCTGAAACTACACCTCAGTATGTAAATCATTTTCCAACGACTTTTTTTAGTCTTTCTTAACACATTTTAAACCGTAGTTTCATTTATTTAACTATATTTATCACAATTCGTCATATCATTTTCGGGAGTTGTCAAAAAGGGGCTAACGCCTCAACTTTCCTTCAAGACCCAATTTCTTTTCTCTCTTCTTTGTTGTATTTATTTTGCATCTTGAATAAAGTATGTAAAAACTTTAAACTGTGACCAGAACATGGAAAGAACTGGAGAGTTAAAGAATCATAAAAACTCCTGAAAATTTTCCGAAAATTTCCGAACACTTTCAAAGATTTTCCAAAAGTTTTAAAACGATTTTGAACCGTTTGCGAAATTTCCATAAAAATTCCACAAGATTCCGAAAATTTTACGAAAATTTTTAAAAATCGTACGTTTCCGAAGTTTTCGGGAATCCCGGAGCTTTCCACCTTACCTTTCCGAAAATTTCTATAAGTTTTTCAAAGATATAGACATGGGATAAAGCAGTTATGCATTTCTTTCTCGTGGGATACCGTGGAACATGCTCAGTTCTGTTGTTTGTAAGAAAATGCCAAACAAATTGGTTGGTTTAGGCGTCCTGTTTTGGCTTATAAATTATTGATTGTTATATTTTATTTCTGCTGCTACTTCATGTGTTTTGTCTTGGAATGTCTTCGATTTAAACCTTATTTCTAGAAACCCGATATTACTTCTATTACACTCAAGCAATTAAAGTCAATGACAAAATTCAGAAATTTTTCTCTCGTTGATACTTGGTTTGCAATATAGTAAGCTAATTGATTTTGTAACAGTGCATGCTTCAATTTACCGCATGGCAAGTGGTTCATGGAGATTCGGGGAGATTCTATTCTGAAGATGTTAATGAAGGAAGTCATAAATATAAAACGGTGTTAGTTCACCTTCAATTGAATTTTTGAAAGAAACCTTTATACTTACCAATGTCAAAAGAATTGTCGTTTGAAAATAAATTGTTTTTCACTTTAATTTAAAATTTGAAAAATGGATTCCTTGTGTCATAATAGCTCTTTGGACCATAAAATGCTTCAGTTTTTCGTGCTTAAAGGTATATGTTTTGTGAAGAAAATCTAAACGTTTTACGAGTTCAAAGAAAAATATGGAAACTAATTTCAAGCCTTCATGAAGAACTAAAATAAAATATTTCATTTTGTTGTTTTGACCGGTTGTTATCACTCCATCTTTGGAATTATTGAACAAGTTTTAGTATTTTGAAACTCTGAGGATTGCTGAAATAATTACCTTATTTGCCAAAGATCAATTTTCTAAGTGTTATCAGTAATCAGAAAAGAGTTTTGTGAAAATTGTGGATTATTTTGGGAATAATTCCCTCAGGCTCTGCTCAACGGAAGCAATCTATTTAGTAATTTCCCATAAACCCTTCACTCTTTCTCCAGAATTATAAATATGGAAGATAATACAATTAAGTTTTCGTGTCTAGCCAGTATATCCTTGTAATATTTTATTACAAGTTATTAAAAATGTGTTCGATGGTTTATATTACAACGATTCAACAACGGAAAAAATGAATAACTTTTTCGAGAGCTTCAAACTAGTGGAAGGAAGTTATGATTATTTTTTGTTTTAAATCAAAGTTCTCAAGAAAACGTTACTTTCAGGAAAGGAGTCAATGAATGAGAAGTAAAGGGATCCTATTAATTTACTGATTGCCTTTCGGGCAAGGAAGATAAAACCGACCACTTGAAGGCAATGAAACAATCAAGAGATCGACAAACACTGCGGTGCCTACCACAATTCCGCCCACACAGAGTCCGCTAACAATTATTATGATAAGATGATCTATGTCCCTAACACAGTTATCGCAAAACAGTCTGTTGACCATTTTTACTCTTTGAAACGTCTGAGTTTCCAGAATTAGTTCTAGTTTTACCTCCATTTGGCAATGGAGGAAACCTCTCTCTCGCACAGCTTAACTGACAACAAAATTGTCAAAAGTAGAAAATCTTTTGACTCTTCCGATAGTAACATGTACTGAATTGCTAATCAATTTGATAAAATCAGCTAAATTATGTGATTTTGGTCAGTTTAATTTTGTGTTATAACGAAGATTTTGCTCCGAAACTGACAGCTCCAATACTTGGCATTTCTTCAAAGCCAAACTTTGTCAACTTTGAGCATGTACTTGATCTTGAAATCGAATTTTGAGTTTGTGAATTCGCTTCAGGACAAAAATAAACTCACTTTTATTAGATGTTATGGCACAGTCAGCGTTACAATTATTACCCTCGGAAAGTTTGAAAACAATTCAGAACATAGAGGCTCGCTCGCTCGTTTGTTGTGCCAGAAAGCTTTCTTCAAAAAGGCAATCCAAGAACCACACACGGAGCCTTCAAATGAGCAGTGGAAACCCAAACGATATTCTTACTTAATTTCAGTTAAGTTGTAGACATTATTTTGAAAGAATACACTAAGTTTTTCCAAGACATTTTTTTCGATGCTGTACTATATGGTTTGGCTGTTGAGGAGACAGACTGCTAGAGTCAAACGTATTCCGTGTCAAAATCACAACTGTTTAATATCGGATTCATTTGACATTTGCGACAAATAAAGATAAATCCCTTGAAAGAGCTTGAAAAGCAAACGATAAGAAAAAGGATAGGAGATTGTGTTTAGAGTTTCACGGAAGAGAACTGTCCGTGAAGATAAATGAGGTTTTCAAAAACGTATTGTTCGCGTTGGGCTGTTGTACAATTATATGCTAATGTACAAACAACGGAGAAACGATTGTGAAAGGTGTGCCCTTGATAGTGCTGAGACCACATTCTGTTTCGACATAAACTTAGCACTATAATTAAGTAAGCTCAAACTGCCACCCTAATATAAGGTTGTACTAAAGACTGACAATTTTATTCTTTGACATTAAGTATTACATTATCTCCAAATGCAAACAGTTTAGAAACTGAGTGGTGGGACTAAAAGTCAAATATTAGCCAAGTTTAAAATCGCACACGGAAAAGAATGTATTATTAATAGCAGATCACGCACACCAGGCTTAAATTGAAAACAAGGGACCAACAGCTACATCCATAGAGACACACAGCACAGGATTTGCACAAGTATAGAATCGATGTTTAAAATATTGTTGAATAGATTCGCCACGGTCAGCGTAGCTGTCTCGTGCAGCTTGCAAATGACCCGAAATAATCATAAAGCCGTGAATTTATTCGTCGTCCGACCGGTGATCAATATTCCCCGCATATCATATTACATAAACAGCTCTACTTAATGACTTAGTCTTGATCGAGATCTCAACGAAAAAAGCCTCTTGTCTCTTCTAAAGTAGTTATGTTCTAAATAATAGAAACGGGCTTATCTTCTCACCCAGAGTCTTTGAAGAAGCAATGACAGTTTGTCGCGCTAGATCCACTATGTCTCCGGAAAATTCTGTTAGAACTGGTAAACTTTCACGCGCGAAAGTGTCGAGGTAGCAGCATTGCTCCGGAGACTGGAGTCCATTGCTCCTGCAAGACCAAAATCAACTCTGTTTGCTTACATATATTGTCAATTACGAATTGTAGTTCAACGTGTGGTATGTATATGACAGTCGATAGATGGATAAAAAACCTAAAGTGTCAACTCATTCTCACCTTATATCCCACCATCCGCTGTTTCCATGTTTGGTCACGATGAATAGTCGTAGTGCTTCGTGCAGTAGTGTTAACTACGTGAAAGATTGGAATACAGTATGGAAGACAAAATAAGAATATTAGTAAGTCTGCTGTGCGTTCAAGAGCAGCTCCGGCAATGTGCAAATAAAAACCAGAGTAGCCAACCAATATTGCGGTGCTTTGAGCTGGGATTTTATATAACCACCACAAATCCGACACGACCAACAAAGTAACTTACCATTTTTAGAAAGTGTTGATCTCAAAGAGGCAAAAAAAATTAGATCGACATTGCCGTTTTGGTCTTTGAACAGACGACAACAAACCCGACAAATTAAATTGAGCCCGAGATGTCTGCAAGTTTCTTCAAAGGTATCTTACTGATTATGTAAATAGATGTCAATTCACTGGCGTTAATTTGAAAGACAGTGTGATCCCATCTTTCCAACCAATGAAACTGCGAGATAATTTTCTAAGCGATATTCTTTTATGATTTCGCTGCTTGTGTTGACGTGTGGGTTTTCATGTGAAAAACTGTGGCTTTATTCTTGAGTGTAAATTTATGACGTTTTTGCACCTAAAGGTTTTCACATGCAGTGCAACACTCAAGTAGTTCTAACATTTGGCACGAAGGAAACCAAAAGTGAAAAGCACTTAAGAAAATGGCATATGTTAATGTTATTTTCTTTCTTTCTTCTTATTTACGCTGTATAACGTCTACTCCCGTGTAAACAACTTATTTTAAACAAATTTAAATCCGTGACAAGTTACTATCTTTCGGGGCTCTGAAACCCTTTTAAAAATTTTGTACCTTTGCACCCGATGAGCAGTACTCGGCAGCAAATCCTGCTCAGTGAAAAACTAGTATTCACATGTCGTTCGTGCTTCAAATTTGAAATTATATAAAAGGTACATTTTATATGCAGAAAGGCTTTATAAATTTCAGCACTACTCCATTAGCATATGCGGGCTAATGTATTCGGAAAAGCTTGCTGAAGTTAAGTATGTCTTGATTTATTATAAAACTTTTTTTTTCAAATTGAACTTGGCTTGAACGTATTTCAATATTTTTCTGTAACCTGAGTGAGTGAGAATTAAAAATCAACGATGTTGATTTAAAATATCCGTATACTTCATCTCAGATTTGTTTGGTGCTTTTCCATAATTCTTTCTGTTTAGTTATAAAATAGGGATTGTTTTGTATTATGAGCGAATAGACGCTATCTTTGTTTTGCTTTGATGAAATTGACTGATAAAGACTTATTTCAATACTGCGATAGCCATAGCAGAAAGGTTTGAAGAACAACTCTTAAAGCATACTGAATATAAGAGACAAACCAAGGCGGAATCCTATACTACGATCAGGGGTATGTAATTGGTTATTTTTTGTACTTGACACAAATTAACCTGGGTAGTTTTAGAATCCATCCTGACACTAAGTCATGATCGCTGGTTCGAATGGTATTAAAGTTTTATTTAGTGGCAGGAAGCAATATTATAAAGAACAATCAGATAAACTTATTGTCAGCAGGTGACGTTGGGTTATATCTACAGTCCTTGAAATGTCGAGTCGATTAACCCCAGTGGTCCTGCTATGATGACGGCGGGAGCTCAGCCATCCCATTTACCATCAATATTGTTTTCTTTGTCAGTTGTAGCTGAGTCCACTTAGCAATGCTACACAACTCACGGCACGCTTGAAAAAACTCGAAGATGAATCGATTGGGTGTAGACTTGCTACCAGTCGAATCAGCAGTTACACGAGCTGAGAACTGACTGCTAAAAGCAAAAACTAAAACGAGCGCTGAAGTGCGAACGAACCTCGAAGCGACGAACAGACCCTTTGGCGTTCGCTAAATTTTCAACCAGTCGTTCCTCGGACAATCTCAGTCCTTGTGACTTGTGAGGGAGTTGAGGCAAGTCTGTAGCTGACAAAGCTCGTATATTTTTGCTACCCTGACGAATGCGTTACTAGTAATTACTCCACCTGAATTCTTATAGATCGTTTGTGATTCTGATCTCTTTGTGTTACCCACAGACAAGCAAACAGCAAAATAAAACGCGTGAGGTTTCTAGGGAAAGAGTATGGGCAAGCACGAGAGAAATATGAATGAAGTACAAAGTTTGCATGACTGAGGAGAGCGCAAAAGTATATCGCTCGAAACACAAGAGGCAATCAAATCATTTCCCTTCCCGAAGTGCTCCCTAATGGGCCCCAAGAGACACAAATGTAATGGTCGGTTAGTCTCTGTGGTCTTTAAAGCTCAATCAGTTTTAATTGATGACTAATGCCGGCATGATAACGA
>JAOEJI010898469.1:0-13651 GCA_025448255.1 Umimayanthus chanpuru
GTGTATTAGTCGAGGTGCAATTTTTAGGCTACAAATTTGGTCTCAAAGGGTCGACTTATACACGAGAAAATACGATATACCTGTAAATCTAAAATGGTCATGAATACTAAAAAAGCTGTTGCTACTGGCGATAACCAACAACAATTACAAAAAAACTCATAACAATAAGCTATTAAGTTTGTAAAGACTACATTTTATATAATTGAAAAACAAGGTAAAAAAATGTTAATTGGTATTATGATTAAAAACAAAGTTTAACGCTTTCATGCTATGACCACATCTTCATCTCATGTATATACCATGGCTAGCAAAACCTGAAGATGTGTTTGTAGCACAAAAACGTTTACAAGTTTTTGATTAGTGTTATATACCATTTTTACCTGCTTAAAATTAAATTTAATCCTAGAAGCCTTGAACAAAAAAAACTTACATGAACACTTGAGGGGGAGGGGGTCAATCAGACCCCCTGTCTACTTTTGACACAATTCATCTGATTGACATGATATCTGGCACATATACCGTAATGAACTTCATTTGTACTTTCAATTAAGCATAACCACATGGTGTCTAATTGGTTTTCATGGCAACCATGGTTACATAAATAACGTTGCAAGTGGCTGCCATCTTGGATTTTTAAGTTTTCAAATTTTATTCAAATTTCAATTATAGTACTTCAAAATGATGAGAAAACAGCATTTAGTAATTGGAATTTACAAAAATAGTTAGAATCCATTGTGAAGTTGTCAGTATTTAGTCAGTTTTTAGCGAAAAGTTAAAATTTTGCAGTCAACATACAAATTGCATGACTTATGACATCATCAGATGTGACGTTACCTAACTAGTGTCAAAATGGAGTGTCTAAATGGTTTGAACAATATTGCAATCAACACCTTTCTGCATTCCCTGCCACTTTTAGTTGGCCATTACTTAATTTTTTCATACGGAGAATTCAATTTCAAAAAGGACAAAATTATATAGCAATAATTGACTACTCACATATCCCATGGCATACGAGATATCTCCTATGTGAAACACCTGGGTTGCATTCTGCTGTTGAACTTCTCTCATCACATATTTGGCAATATCATAGGCTCCGGTCGCAGGTGACTCCACACCCATGTCACCATACGTTATGAATTTGAATGGCACTTCAGGTCCAGGGATGGGTGCTGATTTGAAATGTCGCAAAGGACTAAGAATCTAAATTGGAAGTCAAAGCAGATAAAGAACTTCAAAGATGCAAAGGTTGAAGAAATGCTATGCAGATGAACCCCCACGAATTGAACAGAAGTTGTGAGCCTTGAAGTGGTGGTTCTGGAAAATTTTGAAGATTTACTATTATTAATAGTAAACCACACTAGTTACTGTAGTGTGAATTAGACACCAAATGCATTTTGATGAGGGAATGTTATAGTTAAAAAAGTACAATTATTAATAACGACTAGATTATGGGGACTTATTGATCAGTTATGAGAATTCAATTTTAAAACAATTTTCCTAATATAAAATAAACAGTTGAGTTGATAAAAAATTGAAATTTACGTGAAAACAATTGTGACAGCTTTGAATTTAAAAGCACAAACAACAAATTGAATGCATGACTGCTACAGTTCAAGTTATTTTAAAAGGATCCTCAGCCTTTTCAAAAAGTTGCACCTAAACTGCGAGCACGTAATTCATTTTAGTACTCTGCAAATGTCCAGTACCTCTGATGACCCATACTTGTAATAATAGACAGTTGATAGCTTCAGGTCTGTCAACAACACATCATGAATGTACCCAGCATCAAAAAATCCAGTTGTGTTTGCAGTGGGTGCACACATGTCCTTTGCAGTGTATGTCCGTGTGGTGCCCATAGCTTTCATGGTCACTGACTCATTTGTTCCATAATATGCCACAGGTGTTTCATCTACATGTAATAGGTGAAATAGAAAAAAGATAAAACTGACATTGTTGTTGGCTATTCCACTGTCTGGGCACTAACAACAGAGCTCTCAAGTTTGTGGTTTTCAAAAGTGTTAGCTAAATGTTTGCTGAGCAAGTATGCAAGGTGCAAGCTCCATCTAGGGGGGTCCGGGGGCATGCTCCCTGAAAAATGTTTGAATTTTGCACTTCTTGAATCGCCTGAAATGTACTAATTTATTAAAAGCTGGCATATTTACTCCTTCTATGGAGGATTAGTCACATGTACCTTTCAGAAGAGTGCTAATGTGTTCACGAGAAATACTTATGTTAGCGTGAGAGCGTGAGACTTGACAGCTGTAAAACATTTGTGAAAAACTTGATATGAAAATTGTTAATATGTGGTACCCTGAGACATGAAAATGTTGTTTGTATAAAAAATTGAGAACTTCAATCTTTGTTCAAATTAGCAAATCTTGATAGAATTTTGACCATAACTACTTTCTGCATGGAGCAAATTCTTGAACAATACCTGGCAGATCCAATAGGTTTGTATGAGAGGGAGGGGGGGGGGGTGGGTAGAGGGCAGTGTCCACTCCTTTTGAGTTCCAAATACATAAATATATGTATGTATTTTTGTTATGTTTACTTAATAAAGTATACCATATACAGTACATGACTTTGTCCCATTTTTTCCCAGAATGTTCAGTCACTCTATATTATTTTGTACTGGCTTATTATGACAGCAGATTCATGAACATTGATCTTTCAGCCCCAGCCAGTTTATCAGTATGTAAATTCTCTTATATTACCCAAACAAAATAAGTTGTTTGGTAATGAGAATAAAGGAAATGATCATACAGGGCAATTTAATAGACATCAAGAATGAAAAGCAAAATTCTCCCAACCTGTTTACAAAGAAACTATGGAGACAGTTTAGGAGAATTCAGCAATACATCATATGGCATGTTTGGGGCTGAGAGGGTTAAAATTAACAGTGCCAAGTCCTTCCTTTTGGGATTTCTTGATACTTCATAGCAAACTTCCTGAAGTATTCTGGATTAACTTGCAACATTTACTAAAGTATCCATATATACAAGGCATCTGACAGGATGCAGAAAGAAATGGCAAATTACGTGGAAATTTGAGAGCATATTACGTGGAAGATTTGGTCAATTACGTGGTTAAAATCGCAAATTACGCAGCAGTAATTCGTAATACTCAGTTATTGTTTTCATCGTACATACATGTCTGGACGATAGCCATATCCGTAACAAAAAAGTTGCGTTTTCAAATGAAAAAGGATACGTGTGGTCAGGGCCAAAGATCTCAGTTTTCTGGAGCAAAACAAGTCCCAGATAGACTCTTAGTATGACAAAGAAAATGATTGGCTGAGAAAAACAAGTTTCAATCCAATTAAAATCAACGTATTAGTTAGACTGGAGCCCAGGTGAGAATCGGTTGTGGCAAGGAACGCCTGGTGGAATACCCTGGGTACCAGAGGCAATACTCGCTCAAATCAGATCATTCATATCAAAACAAACTGTGAAGCATGAGGCCGAAGGCCGCTCGCGAGTAACCTCTGGCCACAAACGGTTGCAATCTCACTTCCATGCTAACTTGTCATGTGTACTAAAATATCGTTACTTGTGAAACTGGTTTTTCAGCACAGCGTGAGTGATTGTGACAAGAGAGTTGTCAAAACTTGTTTACATGTGTTTCATGTGCGAAAGTTGAAAGTTCAATCGAGCGATCCAAGTACAGAAGTGTTTTTAGTTATATTTTTTTGTATATTTTGCAGTATTAATTAAGTTATCTATGCAAGGAATCACAAGGTACGAAGTTTTTGTAGAAAGTACTTCTGGTAAGAACAAAGATTTCCGAGTCGGCTCATTGCAATTTTCAACTCTACAAAGAACGTGCCTCAGTCTTCCACTTTCTCCTAAAATGTTATTGACTTTGACCAAAAAATTCGAAAAGTGCGTTAAAATACTGAACGAGGAGCTGCCCCAGTTCAAAGCAAGATCAGTCTGTAGTCATTTAGAGAGAGCAGGTCAGTCAGTAAGACAATGAGAGAGTGAAGCGCTGTCACCATGAACTGCCTTTGAGCGCTGCTGTGAAACCAAAATTAAAGGTGATGCCACTGGAACTGGGCAAACAGATGCTGCAAGTCTATTCACTCATGTTTACATACAATAAAATAATCGAGGGAACTGTCTACTGATACTGGGTTTAATGCGGCAGCTTGCAGATAGCCTGCTAGCCGGCTCTCCTGTTGGGTTAAAATCGAAAAGGTTTGTTTTCGAAACTCTTTTGGCACGAGAAAATGGAGGAGAGGGGAAACAAAAGAATTTCAAAAACAAACCTTTCCGATTTTAACCCAACCGGAGAGCCAGCTAGCAGGCAAGCTTGCAGAAGGTTAGGCAAACATAAGTATACTGTCAATGCGATGCTAAGGTGTGAAGATATAAAACCTGAAGCGTTGGACGTTATTTGTAAAAACGTTAAGAGGAGTGCAAGGCACTGTGAAGTTAAAAAGTGGAGCGTGTATGATCTGAAGGAACGGCCACCAATTCTGCACAGGGTGTTCGCCACCCCACAGGGGTGAAATGATAGAACGTTCGAGAAAGAAATCCAGAAACTGCAATGAGTGAATGACAAATATCTACCGCTGCAAACAAAAATCCGACAAAATGTCGGGAGGTTACAAATATCAGCAACTTGCCAAACCTTTTCGGATTGCAGATAGGTCCTTCCATGCCATAAATGCACTCTTAAAAAAGCCTTCTGCTGCAGTTTATTCAAGCTTTCACACTTTCAAAATTTATTTTTGTAACATTTATATTTATCATATCTTCGCTCGAGCCGTTCAAGCTGCTTTGTTGTTTTTAGAGAATGTGAGGTCAATTAAAACGCAAAATATATGTTACCCAGTAAAACAGGTTTACCTGGTTCCAATCCAGTCAGCCAATCACAACAATCGTTAGTACTTGAATTTTATCCAGCCAATCAACTTGTAGGGTCAAAATTTGACTCTGACAATTTAACACTTCTTCTGTTCAAAAGACCTCGCGTTTGCGGCCAGAGGTACGAGCGAGCTTCCACTCATTCTCAATTTTCACAACACGGCAGATTCAAAGCCGAAAGCAGCGTGCTGTACCGGTACCTCTGGCACCCAGGGTACTGGTGGAATGAAATTGTGAAAAGTAGAATCGAACGAATGAAGCATGTTTTCTTCGTGTTTTGTTCGATGTTTTCGTTATTTCAGAGGAAAAAAAATGCGAAACTATGCAGACCCTTTTTCACAAAGAAGATATTTAATATTTTTAGTCCATAGTTTTTAATAATTTCCTCAAAAGTACAAGGAATTGCTTTCAGGATGCAGTGGATGCGGATTTTACCATAGGATGCGATTCCGCACCACCGTATCCTGTCAGATTCCCTGCATACATGTAAATAAAATGTTAATAAATTTATATTTAAGTGGAATTCATGACCTAGCTTCTACCAACTTCTATTGTTTCAATTGCATCCCACTAGCAGCTTACCAAAATGTTACAGTATCTGTTGGTTGTCCAGCCATCTAAATAACACTCTTGTACACAATTACACAATATACACATTCCAAATAGGTTACAAAGACAAAAGTTCTACACCCCCCTCCTAAAACACACACACACACACACACACACACACACACACAATTACACAACAACAATAACAGTTCAGATATTCAACTAACTTGTTCCAGAGACCCACATCACCCTCATTTCGGTGGGATTACCAGTCAGGGCGATATGACCCTGTAATGGCTTATTTGGACCCTCTTCAAATGATATCAGGTTGCTCGTGGCCAATTGTATTGTAGTACCATTCGGAGCTCTCCAGTAGTAACGGAACTCACAATTAGACCTGCAAGCCCAGAAAAGAAACTATGAAAAAAAGGCATAAAAATAATTATATTGCTTTTACATGTATCTTGTTCATAAAACATGATCCCAATTTTGTCCAACCTAAAAATCATGGAGCTACTAAACCGCAGACCTTTTGTAAAGGAAATGGATCTGACTGGCTGGGAGGAAGTACATGTAAAACCCATTGGACCTATAAGGCTTAACCCTAACGCTAATACAGACCTGCCAACCCCTGAAGGTCAAAAAACGTGAGAGCCAGCAAAAAAATCGTGAGATTTGCAAAAAATCGTGAGATTTCAAAAACGCTGTGTCTAAATGGCCGGCAGCCAGCCAATGTCTTCAAATAACTAAATGGCCGGCAGTCCAACTTTTTTCAACAAATCTAGAAATCTGTTGGGTTTTATCAAATGAAACTCCCCTATACTGTATTTAATAGGAATCGCCAAGCGCTTCTATTGACTACAATATGGTTTTATTTCAACGTTTTGTCTTTTCTCGGCATAGGAAGTGATGGCTTGTTTGACGGCACTTAGAAAAAATCGGAGCCAACTGCCAGCCAAGGTCTTCAAATAAACTAAATGACCGGCAATGAAATCTGGTTAAACTGAGTTTAAACCATATTGTAGTCAAAAGAAGCGCTTGGAGATTCTTATTAAACATAGGGTAGTTTCAATTGATAAAAACTCGTAGATTTCTAGATTTATTGGAAAAAGTTGGACTGACAGCCGTTTAGTTATTTGAAGACCCTGGCCGGCTGCCGGCCATTTAGAAACAGTGCTTTGCTATGTCTAAATGGCCGGCAGCCAGTCAGGGTCTTCAAATAACTAAATGACTGGCAGTCAAACTTTTCCCAGTAATTTTAGGAATCTGCGAGTTTTATCAGTTGAAAGTCCCCTATATTATTTTGTTAAGATACACCAAGTGCTTCTATTGACTACAGTATGGTTTTATTTCAACGTTTTGTCTTTTGTCGGCATAGGTAGCGAAGGCTTGTTCGACGGCACGTTTTTTCTTTTCTTGTTTGTTTAAATCATTTGTTTCTTTTTAATTTTGTGTGAAAGTGTGTGAGCATGAAAAATTCAAAATAGCTATTTTGAAGCTGCAAGAAGATTGATTGATTCATAACTTGTTGTGCACGTTCTCTGGAAAACCACAAAATTGAGCTTTTCTAAAGAAGATGACAGAAAGGTGACCAGTTGGTTGCATTCCCACGTGAAGTTATTGTATTCTGTAATCAAGTCTATTGTTTTATAATGTTCTTGTCGATGTTCTCATCCTTGTTACTTAAGTTCTCTCTTTTCTACAAAACTCGACCAGAGGGAAAATGGATTTAAGTACCTATTATAAGTAGTTCCGATGTTTACGTGAAAAGCCACTGAATTGACCGGGGGCCCCCCTAAGATATACCATGTTGTATGTAAATGTACATACCTTTTGCTTTAGAACCAAAACCAAGGATTTTAACCCCCTATATGATCAGCATCCCTACTCCTGTGAGTATTGGAGTCCCTCCCTACCCCTGTGAGTATTGGAGTCCCACCCTACCCCTGTGAGTATTGGCATCCCAACCCTCCCTACCCCTGTGAGTATTGGAATCCCCCCAAGAATCCAGACCCTAAAGCTTGGTTCACACTAGTGATGGAAGCAGAGACAGAGACAGCTCATCCTTCCATTTTCATTTGCACTTCCGTCATCACTGGTTCACACTTCGAAGTTTGTAACATAAGCTTGACAGAAGCAGAAGAGGCGACGGAATAAAAAGGAAAGATCAATCTGTTCCTTCCGTCTCCAATTCTGTGGAGCATCCACTTGTGCTTCCGTCTCCATTTTTATGGTTCACAATAGGATATAAGGATTCTTCTGTCTCCGCTTCTGCTTCTATCGCTTGTGTGAACCAAGCTTTACACTTAGTATTTACTCTCAATCTTAAACAGAAGCCTAAAGTTAACTCGCAGTTGATACAGATCTACTACTCCAAGTTTCGAATCTGTCTCTCTGGTGAAACTAGAACGCATCTTATAATAGCTTACAACGCAAAAACGTTGATACCTCATGTTAAACACTTTTAGTAGCTGAAAATCCCCAAAGCCCTTGTCCCATGTTGGACAGCTGCTAACATGGTAATAGTCCAGATAGTGGTCTGGATTCGCATCTGCAGGACAAAAAAACACGATGGCATCACCGCTATTCGGCAGCTTCACTCCAGCCCAAGAAAGTGTCACATTTCCTCCATTTGCAACGACACTGGGGGTTGCTTTGAGAAGCACATTGGGGTCGATGTTGTGAGCTTGTTGCGTAGAGCGAAAGTTGAACTTTAGCCTCGTGCTGGGGTTGTGTTGATCCACCAAACTGCCATTCGGATGAACACGGCGAAAATATGTATTCACAGGATTGTATTTCTTTGGGGATACGTAGGTTAGATAGGAGACAAAAAGAACCACAAAGAAAGAAAAAGTTGTCAACCACTTCGCAGCCATTATTATTTTCGAACAAACTCGTGATCTGTATGAGCCCAAAGTACCTCAAGCCAGCGGCTTTTACCCACAATATTATTATGACGTCACGGTGTTCAAAATGGCGGTCGGTTGCGATGGACGCCAGGAAAAGTGTGCTGCCAAACCGCTTGTGTTTTGATAAAAAGAGAACAAACAATAGTGAGATCAAGATGAATAGGTCTTTTGTGGATTCATGTATTTTTTGAGAACGGAAGAAGAGAGATCGAAGACAGCGGAATCAGGTAAGTTCAACTTGAATTGTTGTTTGAAAATACCTCCGCATGTGGCGCCATTATTGCTTTTTTATTGCTCTGGAATTGTCGGTGGTTGATTGAGTGGATGGGCGCACGAGTGCGTCCGTCAACACTGACACATTGGTCATAAGGGAAGTGTGAAGGGCTTTGGTAAATATTGCACTTGCTTCTGAACGTGCATGGACGACATTACTTAGGACTGTAAAAGACGCTTCCGAGTATTTCGACGTGTGATTCGACAGTAGTTCTACAGTACAGAGTACAGGGAAGTTCAACACTATTTTAAGTTAATAAACTTCAAGCTTTTCAAATTTAACAGCAAAGAACTTCAAATTAATTGCTTGTGCAAGCCAGCAAGGAACCCATATCAGGATATGTAACAGTGAATGGAATCAGATCTTGTGTTAAAATATAAGTTTATGCCAAAAATGTGTTCAAATCACATGTCTGGAGATCGACTACTGACCGCACATAAAATGATAAACGACAAGTGCACGAGCGTTATGTTAGTAGTTCGCTTATTGTCAAGGTTTCTCGAGTTCCCGCTGAATTTAATGCAATAGTAATCTCGTTAAAATTAAATTCAAATTTTGTGTTATATCTGTTATCGAATTTGTTCTCTATGACTGTTTTGATTTCAATGTGTTTCTGGCTTGTTTTAAGTGGAGTGAAATCGATCCCTAAAGTTCAAATGTTCCTCCACATTGTTCATAGCCCTGGACACTTTTGGTGTTGTCGTAAATTTAGAAATGAAATTAATATATTATGATAAATTTTACACCTGCATGTTCAAACGAATCTGTACATATAAATAGTATCAGCTTCCAATACATTTGATTAAGTGCTCTTTTATACAGCATAAGATTGATTGATTAGATTCTGGTATAGTTTAATACTTTGTCTGGATTGTGCTTTTTTTTTCCTGTCTAGGTTTGTTTACATCGAAGAAGCTAATTAAAATGAGTATTTTTATTACCGGTAATCTAAAAAACTAAAGGGTTGAGTGATTAATTATCATGGTCCAATAACGATATGAAACTTTAACTGTTAGTCTTCATAAATGTTCTTTTTATATTTTGCAGTTCAGTTTTTTTATAAGTTAAATTGTATTGTATTAGAATTAATTTGACTGTAAAATTAATATGATTTAAAATAATTATACCCCATATTAAACTGTTTGAAAATGATCACAATAGTTGTATGGTGTTGTCAATGAAATAGTTGGATACTTGTCTGCAGGGGGCCCAAAACAGGATAAAATATTGAATTATTGGTCAAGCTCTGTAAAAAATCCTTGACTGTTGTTTTAAAGTAGACCTTGAATTTACCAGAACAACGATTTTCCATTTCCACTGGGTAATTCTAGTTAAGCCACAGTACAAAAATGTAAGTTACATTTTGTTTTAGCTGTACATGTATGAAATTATATATATGTATATATAATATATATAATATTCTTTTTCCCACTACTCCATACACATTACATAAAATTTGTTATTCTTTTAGGAGTAGCAAACTGCTTTAATTACAAGATCTAGGAAATATGAAGTACATGTAATAATAATATAATAATGTTTCGATTGAATAATAATTATAACATTAGTATAAAATTAATAAGGCCAAACAAAATAATTCCTGTGGTTCCGGTCACTCGACTGACCCTAATTTTTGAGTGCCAAATCGCCAACCCTATACATTTTATTGCTTCTTTTGCCGTACTCTTGAATACAACTTTTCTTTCTTTCCATCAAGATTTTTTTAAAACTTCAATATCTGCGGTGTTTTCTTCGACACAAAACCAGATATAAATATCTATAATGTAGAATCTTTCCATCCTATGTAAACCACAACAAAAAGAGCTCATGCGGCCTGTTATCGAAGATCAGATAAGGCAGGTGGATGTGGCAAAACTGAAACCTTGTTGCAGGCACAAATTTTATGAAACTTCAATCAAAAAGGACGCAGCCATGCTTTCTAGCGTGGCCTGCAACCAAATTTTCAGCCTCACTAGTAAACACTGAATGCACTGGGCAGAGGAAGGAAGTAAAAAAATATACCAGCATCCCGTTAAGCAGTGCATTCTTTGACGTGTTCCAAAGCTGGATCACCGTCCAGTAAATCCCGAGTTTAACTGCAAAGTGTGGTGTAACTGTTTCAAGAATAGTCTTTGAGCTTGCGATCAGTTTGGCAGCCCAACTGAAACGGACTTGCATGGTTTTTACTTGCGTCGGTATTAAAAAATTAACAATAATAAATCCAATCGACCAACCCTATTTTTTTCATGGTATGTGGCCGGAACCACAGATATTATTTTGGTTGGCCTAATGCTTATATTGCGCATTTCTATAGATGAAATACTCAATGCACATTACAATTATATTGAATATAAAAGTCTGACACAAATAAAGTACAGTAATTTAAAATATAGATTGTAAAATATGACTTATTAATATAATTTATGTAGTAGCCTCAAGCTGCACTGGTTATTAGCACCAAGTTGATGACAGACTTTCTTAGATGCAGTTCACAATAATATTAATATTATATCTGTCTGGGACCATACATGTAAGTTGCACTCTCAGTTAACAGGCCATAACAGCAAATCTACGCTAACTCTGTTCTACTATAATAACCAACTAGTACATAAAGTATCTACATTTTTGCGTACTATTAATATTATATATAGTAATCACATCTTCTGGTGTATTCAAACACAGTCATGTCTGGCCATCAGTCAGACATTGTCCAGAAGCTGGAGAGGATGGGAAACCTGGAGTCTGTGGTGGCTGAGCAGAGGATGAGAATCGAGAAACTGAAGACAACTTACGAGATGCTCAAGGCAGAGCATTTACAGCTAAAAGATGTAAGTTTCAAATACCTTACACATATGTTGTGTACGTGTATGTTGTAGTTCAATTTGCCAAAAGCAAGTAGTCTGATGTAATTACTGTTAGTATTTATTCAGATCCAGAAGCACCCAACCTTGATTATGGTAAGTGTCCAGCCTGATGGCCAAAAATGCTAATAAGCGCCTAAAGTGTCATGCCTCAAATACGTACTAGATGCCCCCCCCCCCTAAAAAATTGTAAATACTGAACATATTCATGAAGTACGAGCTAAATGTATTAATTACCCACTTTAAATGAAAGTTATTGTTATAATTATAATTCATATTCTTTCTGCTGATGGAAAATGGTTTAAGTGAAAATTTTGGCTGAAAATGGTGAAAAATCAATATTAATTAGCACCCAGCCTTGAATAAGATACACTCAGACACCCAAAATGCCCAAAAATTAAATATGCTAAGCACTACAGGTCCAGGGCACTTGTTTGAATAAATATGGTTGGTCAATTGATTGACTTATGTGCAATTTGCTGTGGCATACACTGTATGGCACAAAGTTTATACTTGAATATGTCCCATTATATTTTTTTAAAAAACTGTGTAATTATAAAGTTGGTTGTTGTAAAATATTATTATGTACAGGCCACTGATCGTAAGGAGAAGGAGGCTTTGGACATCAGGGAGGAAGGCAGGAGAATGCAGGAACAGTGTCAAGAGATTGTGAAGAAAATGAGGTCTGAAAGAGACACAAAAATACAGGAATGTGAAGAACTGCGGGCTCAGGTAAAATATCAGTGTTTGCTATAATGCAAAGATACCTCACGCATTCTGATTGGTTCCTGAGTTTTCTGGATTTCCCATAATAGGACCCAGGGGTATTAATTACAGATTATTGTTAATGAATTACACGTACACAGAACAGGATATGCGAAGTAAAGGATTACCACTTGCACAGTAATGTGTAACTTTTAGTAAAAATGCCGTATTTATTTTTAATAATAAAATACTCGCTCTATACATCAAGACTTCAGCTCCCATACAGATCCAGACCTCTATGAATGGTCATTTTAGATTTGGGTTGTTGGTTCTATATACAGGAAGCGGATGGGAGAGATGGGGACAACAGATAAATTTTATATACATACATGACTTGATAAGAGTGTACCTAATTGGCACATATTAGCCCACCTTGCATTTTGAAATTCTGCAACGCTCCCCCCACCCCCCACCCCCCCACCCCGTCCCTTGTATTCAGAATTCAAAAGTCTTTCATTTTCTCTCTTTACATGTAAAACTATTTATTTTTGCTCTCTAATTTGTTATGCAGAAGATAAACCTTTTCTCTTTCCTTTCAAGACACTTTCTCACCTTGCTTGCCTGCATGGGCAGTGTTTTTGCACCCACCTCTTAGCTATCGATGTACAAGGTATATTAAACAGGTGTTACATGTATCTATTTTCTGCTGGATGAATTAAAGAAGAAAACAAGGACTACCCAGCAGTCTGTTCTGTCTCTCTTTCATAAAAAATTTCCAGTGTATCCTCCCTTAAATCCCTTCCTATTCTTGGTTCTTATCCCCCATAAAAAAATATTAGTTCTATCTCCCTTTCTTAGATTGTTTTTAGCCATTGAAGCAATCAAGCTGAAAGTGGTAAACATAGTGAAACTTTTGTTGTAAATAATTTCCTTTGATTAGTTTCATATTTTCCACTTGTTACCTAGCTTGTAGTTTGTTTAATTAGCTTTTAATTACAATATAGCTGGCAATTTTTTGTGCACTTTCATGCATCTAAATCTCGATAGACGTACGTTCAACCAATAAAAATTCCCAGAATGGTTTAAGAGAATTTTGTAGTTTATTGACAGCTGCCCAGGTGTATTTTTTACTTTAAAATACTGAATAAAGTAGCAGTGGCAATGTTCTAAAAGAAATTTAGCTGTGTGTCTATCGAGTTGTGGATGCACTTGGGAAGTTGGGAGAGCACTTGTGAAGCACTTAATTATTAATAATAGGCTTTGCCTCATGCCACTCAAGCACTTCCCTCGTGAATGCTCTCCCAACTTCCTTTGCACATGCATCCATAACTTGATATAGATGCATGCGTGCACTAAGAATGGACCATTTCTTAATTAGACCAATATCTTATATATATATATATATATATATATATATACCTTGGATAAAGCAGTGTGTTGGTGAGACGAAACGATGCAACTCCCAGCAGAAGGATCCAACACGTG